>JAOPSE010000320.1:600000-822362 GCA_029449295.1 Zea luxurians | reverse complement strand
CATTCATGTTTGATTCGCCTTTTCAGCAGTCACTTCAAGTTCTCATCAGAGGAATTGTTTTCACCATTGTAGCGCAACTCCCTACAATGTGACCTAACTTAACATTGCTCCGCAAAACACAAGTTAGTCAAATGTAATCTTACATCATCATTAATCACTAAAACCAACCAGGGGCCTAGATGCTTTCAATCTCCCCATTTTTGGTGATTGATGACAACCCTACAAGAGTGTGAGAGTATTTGTTTGTTTTTATCAACACTAGAAGATGGCTAGTGATACTCAATAAGTTGATAAAGAAAAGTCATGTAAGAGTATAGGAAGTGTAAGCGCATACATAACATAAGAATCTTGTTCACAAAAGTGTGAGTGAAAACCCATGAACAAAAACTGCATGTCCTCGTGAAAAAAAATAAGTGAAAACATAAACAAACACAGTCATCAAAAGATCCTGAGAGCATGTCATTGAGTTTGTGAGGCAAAAAGCATAAAAAAGTGAAGAGTCGTAACAGAGAGTATCATGCATATTTTACATCAAAAGGTCATGAATCTCCCAACTAACTCTCCCTAGCTCCACAACTCTCATCTCTCCCCCCTTTGGCGACAAGCACCAAAAGGGTTACCCTAACCTATAGACCCAAAAGGAGGAGGTGCAGGCACATCAGGTCGAGGGCGAGGAGCCAGAGCAAACGCAGGTAGGGGGTTGGAGTCAGTCTTGGATCTAGGATCTGCGATAGAGGCTGGGGATGGGTGCCAACTCAGATACTGGCCTGTGGTGCCTGAGCTACTGACATTGGAGCAGGAACAGTGACGACCACGATAGGAGTAGCAACTACAGACATTAGGTGGGCACTACTGGCTGAGCATTGGTAGCTCTGACGATCTGAGTTGAGAAGTCGAGTGTAACTGGCCGTAAGCAGAGAGATAGTAGGACCAAAAGAGTGGAGCTGGGGTCCGGACTGGATCGCTGGCACTACTAAGGCCTAAAGAGCTGGAGGTGGAGCAGATTGCCACTGGAGGAACGGGAACACATATATGCTGAAGGTTATGAGTCCATAAGGCCCGATGCTCTCCGCCCTATCTGCCAAAGCTGTTGTTGAAGAGTGTCCTGATGGTCCTGAAAGGTCTGAAACATGGAGAGTCCATTAGGACATCTGCTGCTGAATAGCTGCCCGTCGAGTTTGCTAAGCTGCCAGGTGAGCCTGCTGCTAGGTAAGAGACTGAAGAATGGCTGTCAGGGCTGGATCAATCGCTGGAGGAGCAACACTAGAACCACCGGCCTCATGATCATGGGAACGAGGTGGCATATGAGATGGTGGGGGGCGGTGGCGGTATCCTGAGATCCTCAACATCTGAATCAAAAGAAGTTTCGACAACGGTACCCTGATCCTCGAACTAGTGAATTGCCTCATCCTCATCTCTGAGCTCAGGTGCCAAAGGATCCACTGTAGCAGAAGCTGGAGCTATGTCCTCAGCAGTCGGACGGTAGGATCTAAATGAAAGTCTAGTGGTGTCGAGAGCAGACTAAACCTGAGGAGGTCGGATCAGTTGCATAAAGATATGACAGAGGTGGTGTGCATAGAGCAGCTGATGCCGACCTCGAAGTCCATCCAACGTTGTGTCCTCAATCCCATAGATCATGAAGTTGACGACGTCGAACACAGAGTGGGAAACCAAAGCATGGAGGAGCCAATGTTGAATATGAGTGGTAGCCTCTCTATAGCCCATCCTCGATAGAAGTGTGCACCTCATCCAGGGTGATCACGAAACTCCAATCGCCACCGAGCCGTCTAGGTGATGCCGATCATGAAAGAAAAATGTGCCTTTTGGCCATTTCTATAATGTTTTGGTGATTAAGTGCCCAACACATATTATTTAAGTTCTAATGTGTTAAACAAGCAAGAAGTGCAAATCATGCAACAAGGTACGTTTCTAGACTTAGTACATTGTTTTTGTACTAACATATTGTGTCTAAGTGCTAGAAACAAGGAGAAAAGAATTACAAAAAGTCTTGGCTTGGTGCAGCCAAAACTCAGCTCAGTTTGGCACACCGGACTGTCCGGTGGTGCACCGGACAGTGTCTGGTGCGCCAGGCTGGTTTCCGGTGAACAGGCCACTCTCAGGAAAAGTTTGGCGGTGTACGACTATATTCACCGGACTGTCCGGTGGTGTACCGGACTGTCCGGTGAGCCAACGGCCGTCTGCGCCAACGGTCGGCCGCGCAATCCGCGGGCGACGCGTGGTAGCTTCAACGATCGGCAGTGGGCACCGGACTGTCCGGTGTGCACCAGACAGTGTCCGGTGTGCACCGGATAGTGTTCGGTGCGCCAACTGGCCTGGAGCTGCAATGGTCATCCTTGGTAGAAAAGGAAGGAGATCGGCACCGGGCAGGCTACAATAGCTGTCCGGTGGTGCACCGGACTGTCCGGTGCACCACCCGACAGAAGGCAAGTTTGGCCTTCCAAGTTGGCCTCCAACGGCTCCTAGCTGCCTTGGAGCTATAAAAGGGACCCCTAGGCGCATGGAGGAGTCACCCAAGCTTACAAGAAACATTCTAAGACTCCAAGACTCCAACTTCACGCATTTGATTCTTTGAGATAGTGATTGAGCTCCATTTGAGTTGTGAACTTCGTGCGTTGTGTTTTAAGCTCAAGTTGTGACTTGTGTGCGTAGTTGTGCTGCGATTTGTGTCTTGTGTGTGTTGCTCATCCCAACCTTACTCTGTGCTTCATTGTGATCTTTGTTGTAAGGGCGAGAGACTCCAATCTTGTGGAGATTCCTCGCAAACGGGAATAATCATCTAAAGGAAAAACCGTGGTATTCAAGTTGATCATCGGATCACTTGAAAGGGGTTGAGTGCAATCCTCGTCCATTGGGACGCCACAACGTGGAAGTAGGCAAGTGTTACATGGCCGAACCACAGGATAAAAATCGCGTGTCTCTTGTGTGCTTTCTCTTGATTGTCTGTGTTCACAAGAGCTTGCTTCTAGCTACTTAGCCGTTCTAACTTTCATAACTAAGTTTTGTGGCAATTAGTATTGAATTTTACATGATCACCTATTCACCCGCCCCTCTAGGTGCTCTCAATTGGTATCGGAGCCGTTCTCTTCACATAAGGGACTAATCGCCCAAAGAGATGGATCCTAAGGGAAAGGGGATGGTGGTCAACGATAAGGAAAAGGAGTCCTTCCTCAATGAGCCTAGAGACGACAAGCCAACCGACTCTAGCTCAAGTCACAAGAAGAAGGACGGGAAGAAGAATAGGCGCATCAAGAAGATCGTCTACTACGACAGCGATGCCTCGTCTTCTTCACCAAGAGACGACGACGATGATGACTCGTCGAAAAAGAAACCGGTTAATCAAAACTATTCATTTGATTATTCTTGTATCCCATTCAATTCTAATGCTCATTTGCTATCAATTCCACTTGGTAAACCTCCACACTTTGATGGAGAAGACTACTCTTTTTGGAGTCACAAAATGCGTAGTCACCTATTTTCTTTCCATCCTAGTATTTGGGAGATTGTTGAAAATGGAATGCATTTTGATAATACTAACAATCCCGTTTTCATAAATGAGCAAATTCATAACAATGCACAAGCTACCACTGTTTTGCTAGCATCTTTGTGCAGGGATGAATACAACAAGGTGAGCGGCTTGGACAACGCCAAGCAAATTTGGGATACCCTCAAGATATCACATGAGGGAAACGACGCCACCATGATCACCAAAATGGGGTTGGTGGAAGGCGAGCTAGGGAGATTTGCGATGATCAGGGGAGAGGAGCCAACGCAAACCTACAACAGGCTCAAGACCCTGGTCAACAAAATTAGAAGCTATGGAAGCACAAGATGGACGGACCACGACGTCGTCCGACTTATGCTAAGGTCATTCACAGTAATTGACCCCCATCTTGTAACCTCATTCGTGAAAATCCTAGGTACACCAAAATGACGCCCGAGGAGATACTCGGAAAATTCATGAGCAGGCCGTATGATGGTAAAGGAAGCGCGATATGTGGATGATGCTCTTAATGGCCCTCTTCCCGTCTACGAGCCTCAACCTGTTGCTCTCAAAGCAACAAGCAGCAGGGAGGCGCTACCAAGCAAGGTGGCACAAGTTGAGGCTGCCAGACTAAACGAAGATGAGATGGCCCTAATCATCAAACGCTTCAAGACCGCACTAAAAGGACGCAAGGAGTACCCCAACAAGAACAAAGCAAAGGGGGAAACACTCCTGTTTCAAATGTGGTAAGACTGGTCATTTTATAGCACAATGCCCCGATAATGATAATGACTAGGAACAAGAAAAGCATGGGAAGAGGGAGAAGAAGAAGGTTTACAAGAAGGCGAAGGGCGAGGCGCACCTTGGCAAAGAATGGGATTCAGATTGCTCTTCATCCGACTCTGACGATGAAGGACTGACAGCCTCAGCCTTCAACAAGTCTTTGCTCTTCCCCAACGAACGCCACACTTGCATCATGGCCAAGGAGAAGAAGGTAAGTGTTCGAGATACCCCTAAGAACACTACTTCTAGCGATGATGATTCTAGTGATGATGAAGTAGATTACTCTAGCCTATTCAAAGGTTTAGATAGAGCTAAGGTAGAAAAGATCAATGAATTAATTGATGCTCTAAATGAAAAGGATAGATTGTTAGAAAAACAAGAGGATATTTTATATGAGGAGCATGATAAATTTGTTAGTGTGCAAAAATTCTTGCTTTAGAGATTAAAAGGAATGAAATCCTATCCTCTGAGTTATCAGCATGCCATGAAACTGTATCTAGTTTAAATAGTTTAAATGATGAATTAACTACTAAGCTAGAAGGAGTTAATAAATTTAGTTCTTGTGAAGAGCATTTTTGTTATTTGTGATAGATGTAAGGATTTTGATGTTGATGCTTGTGATGAACACCTTATTTCTATTACCAAATTAAATGATGAGGTGGCAAGTCTTAATGCTCAACTTAAGACTTGCAAAATTGATTTTGATAAATTAAAATTTGCTAGGGATGCCTACACTATTGGTAGACACCCCTCTATTAAGGATGGACTTGGTTTTCGAAATGAAACCAAGAACTTAACAAGCCAAAAGGCTCCTGTTCTCAACAAGGAGAAAGGGAAGGCTCCTATGGCTAGTAGTTCTAAAAAGTGTCATGCTTACATTTATGATAGAAAATTTTCTAGGAATGCTCATTATAATAGGAGTTATGTTGCCTATAATGATTCACATGCTATGTTTGCCTCTAGCTCTACTTTTGTGCATGGTAGAAGTAGGCCTAGGAGAAGTAATGTTGTACCTCATGTGCCTAGGAGAATGTGCAATGAACCTTCTACCATTTACCATGCTTGCAATACTTCATTTGCTCTTGTATGTAAGAATGAAAAAGTAGTTGCTAGAAAGTTGGGATCCAAATGCAAGGGAGACAAGACTTGTATTTGGGTCCCAAAGGCTATTGTGACTAACCTTGTAGGACCCAACAAGAGTTGGGTACCTAAAACCCAAGTGTAAATTGCCTTGCAGGTTTATGCATCCGGGGGCTCAAGCTGGATTATCGACAGCGGATGCACAAACCACATGACGGGGGAGAAGATGTTCACCTCCTACGTCAAGAACAAGGATACCCAGGATACGATTATTTTTGGAGATGGGAACCAAGGCAAGCTTAAAGGTTTGGGAAAGATAGCCATCACAAGCGAGCACTCTATTTCAAATGTATTCTTAGTAGAGTCATTAGGGTATAATCTCCTGTCTGTAAGTCAATTGTGCCACATGGGCTACAATTGTTTGTTTACAAATGTTGATGTTTTTGTCTTTAGAAGGAGTGATGGTTCATTAGCATTTAAGGGTGTATTAGACGGCAAACTCTACTTAGTTGATTTTTCGAAAGAGGAGGCCGATCTAGATGCATGCTTAATAGCTAAGACTAGTATGGGATGGTTGTGGCATCGCCGTCTAGCACATGTTGGGATGAAAAACCTTCATAAACTTTTAAAGGGAGAAACATGTGTTAGGACTAACAAATGTTTGTTTCGAGAAAGATAGACCTTATTCAGCTTGTCAGGCAGGAAAACAAGTGGGGAACAAGCATGTGATGACAACGTCAAGACCACTGGAGCTACTACATATGGACCTCTTTGGACCCGTTGCCTACCTTAGCATAGGGGGAAGTAAGTATGGTCTTGTTATTGTTGATGATTTTTCTCGCTTCTCTTGGGTATTCTTTTTGCAGGAAAAATCAGAAACCCAAGGGACCCTAAAGCGCTTTCTAAGGAGGGCTCAAAACGAATTTGAGCTCAAGGTGAAAAAGATAAGAAGCGACAACGGGTCTGAGTTCAAGAATCTGCAAGTGGAGGAGTATCTTGAGGAGGAAGACGTCAAGCACGAGTTCTCCGCTCCCTACACACCACAGCAAAACAGTGTGGTAGAGAGGAAGAACAGGACGCTTATCGACATGGCGAGGACGATGCTTGGAGAGTTCAAGACACCCGAGCGGTTTTGGTCGGAAGCTGTGAACACATCTTGCCACGCCATAAACCGGCTATATCTGCATCGCCTCCTCAAGAAGACCTCCTACGAACTCCTTACCGGTAACAAACCCAATGTTTCTTACTTTTGTGTATTTGGGAGCAAATGTTATATTTTGGTGAAGAAAGGTAGACATTCTAAATTTGCTCCCAAAGCTGTAGAAGGGTTTTTACTAGGATATGACTCAAATACAAAGGCGTATAAGGTCTTCAACAAATCATCGGGTTTGGTTGAAGTCTCTAGCGACGTTGTATTTGATGAGACTAATGGCTCTCCAAGAGAGCAAGTTGATCTTGATGACATAGATGAAGATGATGTTCCAACAACCGCAATATGCACGATGGCGATAGGTGATGTGTGACCACAGGAACAACAAGAGCAAGATCAACCATCTTCCTCCACAATGGTGAATCCTCCAACCCAAGACGGTGAACAGGCACCTCAAGAAGAGGCACAGGATCAAGGGGGAGCACAGGAAGAACAAGTGATAGAGGAAGAAGCGCCACAAGCACCTCCAACCCAAATCCGAGCAACGATCCAACGACATCACCCCCGTTGACCAGATTCTGGGAGACATAAGCAAGGGATTAACTACTCGCTCAAGATTAGCTAACTTTTGTGAGCATTACTCGTTTGTCTCTTCTATTGAGCCTTTCAGGGTAGAACAGGCCTTGCAGGATCCGGATTGGGTATTGGCCATGCAGGAAGAGCTCAACAACTTCAAGAGAAATGAAGTTTGGAGCCTGGTGCCACGTCCAAAGCAAAATGTTGTGGGAACCAAGTGGGTGTTCGCAACAAGCAAGACGAGCACGGGGTGGTGACAAGAAACAAGGCTCGACCTGTGGCAAAAGGTTATGCCCAAGTTGCAGGTTTGGATTTCGAGGAGACTTTTGCTCCTATGGCTAGACTAGAATCTATTCACATTCTATTAGCCTATGCCGCTCACCGCTCTTTCAGGTTGTTTCAAATGGACGTGAAGAGCACTTTCCTCAACGGGCCAATCAAGGAGGAGGTATATGTGGAACAACCCCCTGGCTTTGAGGATGACAGGTACCCTGACCATGTGTTTAAGCTCTCTAAGGCGCTCTATGGACTTAAGCAAGCCCCAAGAGCATGGTATGAATGCCTTAGAGATTTCTTAATTGCTAATGCTTTCAAGGTTGGGAAAGTCAATCCCACTCTTTTCACTAAGACGTGATGGTGACCTTTTTGTGTGCCAAATTTATGTCGATGACATAATATTTGCTTCTACTAACCAAAAGTCTTGTGAAGAGTTTAGAAGGGTGATGACTCAAAAGTTTGAGATGTCGATGATGGGCGAGTTGACTTACTTCCTTGGGTTCCAAGTGAAGCAACTCAAGGATGGCACCTTCATCTCCCAAACGAAGTACACTCAAGATCTTCTCAAGCGGTTTGGGATGAAGGACGCCAAGCCCACAAAGACACCTATGGGAACCAACGAGCATGTTGACCTCAACAAAGGAGGTAAGTCCGTTGATCAAAAGGCATATCGGTCCATGATAGGTTCACTGCTTTATTTATGTGCTAGTAGACCGGACATTATGCTAAGTGTATGCATATGTGCTAGATATCTATCCGACCCCAAGGAATGTCACCTTGTGGCCGTTAAGCGAATTCTTAGGTATTTAGTTGCTATGTTTGCTTTGGGATCTGGTATCCAAAGCGGTCTACCTTTGACTTAATTGGATATTTAGACTCTGATTATGCTGGATGCAAGGTTGATAGGAAGAGTACATTAGGGACATGCCAATTCCTAGGAAGGTCCCTGGTGTCTTGGAGTTTAAAGAAACAAACATTCGTTGCCCTATCCACCGCTGAGGCCAAGTATGTTGTCGCAGGACAGTGTTGCGCGCAACTACTTTGGATGAGGCAAACCCTCAAGGACTTTGGCTACAATCTGAGCAAAGTCCCACTCCTGTGTGACAATGAGAGTGCAATCCGCATGGTGGATAATCCTGTTGAACACAGCTGCACTAAGCACATAGACATCCGGCATCACTTTCTGAGAGACCACCAGCAAAAGGGAGATATCGAGGTATTCCATATTAGCACCGAGAACCAGCTAGCCGATATCTTTACCAAGTTGTTGGATGAGAAAACCTTTTGCAGGTTGCGTAGTGAGCTAAATGTCTTAGGTTCGTGTAACTTGGATTGATCTATAGCATACATGTGTTCTATGCCTTTGATCATGTTACTTCATGTATTTATGTGAATTGTTGCTTATTTATGGTGCTCAAGTTGTGCACGGGATCCCCGGACCTCACAAGTCCATGTGTGATTGATGCACATATTTAGGGGGAGAAGTGCTACAACTTGACCCTTTGAGACTAACCTTTGTGTTGGAGTTTACTTGATGTAGTCTTAAAGGTGCATTAAAAGGGAAAGGTGAACTTGGATCATGCAAAGACTTCCACTGCACTCCGGTATTAGTGTACTCACCTCCAAGTTCATACTTATGTTCTCATTGCCTTTTTGCTCTTAATTGACATTTTTGGTGAGGCAATGGGGTTAAAGGGCCAAAAATGATCCTGTTTTGGTGCTTAATGCCAAAGGGGGAGAAATTAAGGCCAAAGCAAATGGATCAGCTACCACTTGTGAATTTTGAAAACAATAGAGTTAGAACTTTTGATTTGCCAAAATACTCTAATTGCAAAATTTGGTCTCTTATGGGGGAGAATTTTGATTATGGGAAAAGGGGGAGTTTTTGGCTCTTGATCATTTTCACTCTTGGATTATCTCTCTTGATGCCCAAATAAGTGAGTTTGAATTAGAGATAGGAAAATGAATTTGATTTGCAAAAACAAACCAAGTGGTGGCAAAGATTGATCCAAATATGTCAAAACTTGTGCAAAGACAATTTGTTCTCAATTGCATTGATGTTGCACTTCCTTTGGTTGCTTTTGGATGTGTTGGCATAAATCACCAAAAAGAGGGAGATTGAAAGGGAAATATGCCTTTGGGCCATTTCTATAATGTTTTGGTGATTAAGTGCCCAACACATATTATTTAAGTTCTAATGTGTCAAACAAGCAAGAAGTGCAAATCATGCAACAAGGTACGTTTCTAGACTTAGTACATTGTTTTGTGTACTAACATATTGTGTCTAAGTGCTAGAAACGGGGAGAAAAGAATTACAAAAAGTCTTGGCTCGGTGCAGCCAAAACTAAGCTCAGTCTGGCACACCGGACTGTCCGGTGGTGCACCGGACAGTGTCTGGTGTGCCAGGCTGGTTTCCGGTGAATAGGCCGCTCTCGGGAAAAGTTTGGCGGTGTACAACTATAATTCACCAGACTGTCCGATGGTGCACTGGACTGTCCGGTGAGCCAACGGTCGTCTGCGCCAACGGTCGGCCGTGCAATCCGCGAGTGACGCATGGCAGCTTCAACAGTCGGCAGTGGGCACCGGACTGTCCGGTGCGCCAACTGGCCCAGAGCTGCAGTGGTCATCCTTGCCAGAAAAGGAAGGAGATCGGCACCGGACAGGCTACAGTAGCTGTCTGGTGGTGCACCAGACTGTCCGGTGCACCACCCGATAGAAGGCAAGTTTGGCCTTCCAAGTTGGCCTCCAACGGCTCTTAGCTGCCTTAGGGCTATAAAAGGGACTCTTAGGCGCATGGAGGAGTCACCCAAGCTTACAAGAAACATTCTAAGACTCCAAAACTCCAACTTCACACATTCGATTCTTTGAGATAGTGACTTGAGCTCCATTTGAGTTGTGAACTCTGTGTGTTGTGTTTTGAGCTCAAGTTGTGACTTGTGTGCGTAGTTGTGCTACGATTTGTGTCTTGTGTGTGTTGCTCATCCCAACCTTACTCCATGCTTTCATTGTGATCTTTGTTGTAAGGGCGAGAGACTCCAATCTTGTGGATATTCCTCGCAAACGGGAATAATCATCTAAAGGAAAAACTGTGGTATTCAAGTTGATTATCGGATCACTTGAAAGGGGTTGAGTGCAACCCTCGTCCATTGGGACGCCACAACGTGGAAGTAGGCAAGTGTTACTTGGTCGAACCACGGGATAAAAATCGCTTGTCTCTTGTGTGCTTTCTCTTTGATTGTCTGTGTTCACAAGAGCTTGCTTCTAGCTACTTAGCCGTCCTAACTTTCATAACTAAGTTTTGTGGCAATTAGTGTTGAATTTTACAGGATCACTTATTCACCCCCTCTAGGTGCTCTCAGATCACCAAGAGTAACAAGCCATCGACCTTCACTTGACCAAGAGAAGCCTAATGCATGTGGTGTGTGATCTAGGTGGCTCTCATGTGCACTAATGAGTAGGACTGGCAAAAAAATCGAGACCGAATAGACCAATATTTTAGGTCTCGGGTTTTATTTCGGGTACGAGTTATAGAAAACCGAAATAAATAGAGAAAATCATTGTTTTGCTTCGGGTACTGAAAGGCCCGAGCTGGACTTAGCCGCAACCAGCCCATACAGGCAAGGCCCAAATAGCCAAACTTGCCAATGCCGAGTTAAGGTTCCATGCAGACTTCCAATCTCGAAACCTTGTAGTTGTAGGCACCAGGCAATCCAGTTGTCTAGGGTCGGTGGCCGCCGCATGGCATTGTCCAGTGCCCAGTCGTTCTGCGCCTCTATGGTGTGTCGGTGCTAGGTGCCGACACTCTGCCACTTGCCATCGTCAATCGGTCAGCCCCACCACGCCTGTTAGAGTCTATGGCTTGGCATCTCGGCCTGCAAGTCGGTGCAGGCGTGCAGCTGGCCAGTCGCGGGCCGCACAACGGTGAGGTGTGCTACCGATGGCAACCAGCAAGCCTCCGACTCCAACAAGCAAAAAAGCGAAACACAGAAGAAGCAAGCGATGGTTGTGCAGTTGTGCTTGCAATTTTGCCTATATTTGAGTCTCAAAATAGTTGGCTCTCACGGTCTCATCTGGACATCTAGACCTGCATGGTTGTGCGATACTGTAATGGGCCACTGGATGACTGGATGTGCTAGTCTGCTGGACAAACAGGACAGTGGGTTGGAGGAGGGTGGATGCATGTCGCCTGTATTGCTGTTGAACTGTTGATGCTTGACATTTTTGGGTAAGACCAAAAACCGATAGTGAGTTTTGGTTAACCGAAATTTCGGTTTTGAAGTAACATGGCCCTTATGTCTTGTGGATGACATGGCCTTGTACTTCATTGTTGACTTGAACCCACAGGTTTCCCGTTGAGAGCCGAGGCCGAGGTCAAGGGGTCGGCTTCACGCCCAAGCCTCCCATAGGAGGGTCGCCCATACCGTAGTGGTTGACACAGGGTGTGGTATGGGGTAAAGCTGCTTAGAGGCGCGTCAGCCTCCCTTTGCCCGATGACGTTGGGATGTCCTTTACTACAGATGTCGAGGCTAGAGCCGAGCTCAGGTGAGGCAGAAGTCTTCCCGAGGTGATGGCCGAATCCTTCCTGACGCACGCCACAATCAGTAGAGTGGCCTGCTACGTGATTCGCGGTGGGGCTGGTATCCGAGGCTAAGCTCAAGCGAGATGGAAAACAGCATCCAAGGTTGAGCCCAGCGTTGGGTGAGGCGGAGTTTCGCACCCGAGGGATGCTTTGCCCTTTCGTCATGTTAGATGTCATGTCAGGGGATGGCAAGCGGCATGCGCGCACAGTGGTGTGCGCGTAATCATGTTGTTGGCTTGGACAAGACCACTGTCTTATTGTCGCTGTGTACCTACAACACTTGTGCGGGGTAGGTGTGCGCATTGAATGTGAGTGTCCCCCATTGGTCTTCGGGCGCGTTTTGTCCTCATCGCCTAAGACGGGCTTGGGCGAGGCGGATTTGGCGGTCCTCATTCGAGGCAACCTCGGGCAAGATGGAGATGGGGGACTTGAGTCGTGAGAGGCTCGAGCGAGGCGAAGACTCGCTCGAGGATGCAACTCCTTTGGGATTTAAGGACACTCCGAGAGGGGTCTCGGTCAGGACGGTGTTTATGTGGGGGAGACACCCGACATGGACCTCGGGCGAGGCAGAAAAGGGGGGATGATTTCCTGCTCTTAGGTGACATGGCTAGGCTAAGAATCTTCCTAAGCGTGTTTTAAGGGTATAATCTGGGTAAACTAAATTATCACACCCGACATAGCCCCCGAGCCTTGTAAGGAAGTGTTTTGACGCTTGCTTCGAGGTTCTACCACTTTTTGCGTGGGTGTGCTAATCCTTTAAGGAGTAGAAGGTTTAGCTTCTAATGGGTGCGCACGAGCGCACCCATCGGGTGTAGCCCACGAGGCCCAGAAGGAGTGGTTGACTCCTTTAGGAACTTGATTCTATATTGTTGTTGGTGTGTTGGGTGTGATTTGACCTCAGGTCGTCCCATCGGTACCTCTAGTGAATTTTCCATAGTGTGGTTTGCAAGGATAGCCCCTGAGCCTTTGTGTGGGGCGAAAGGACGATCGAGGGGTACCTTGACTTTTTGATTTATACGCTTCTTCGTCGCCTCTTCGTGAGGAGTAAGAGTAGGAATGCACCATGCCACCCTTGATGGGCAACGAGCATGGTGTTTCCATTGAGCTTTTATCAGGTAATCCGAGCGAGGGTCCGAGCTACGTTTGATAGGGGTCGGCTAGCGGTCTAGAGACACGCCCCAAAAAGTACCCGCGGGGGATTCGATTGGTCCCAAACCCGTTTGATGGGGTCCAAGGGCTCGATGCCTCTCTACGATGGGACATCATCACGAATCACTCCCAGGGGTCTCGGATATGTTTTAGGGTACCTCAGGTCGCAACCCGAGTCGTGGCCATGTACGGGCGTACTCATTGTCATCCCAAACTCTGTGATCTGGGTTGGTTATGAAGCCCTTCCAAGGAGCCAACCTTCGAATCCCTGATCAGTAATGGGCTTTGAGCCCTAGCATCCTAAGGCGGTCTTTCTGAACCCTGCCGATGGCCTGACCTTCGAACCTCTGAACAATATTCAGCTTTGCCTTTTTTCTTCTCGAGGGAGGACGCTCGAGGTAAAAGACGCTCTCTTCTCGTTATCTAGGAGGAGATGAAAAAGGAAAAGAGAAGCGGAGGGAGGAGGGTGTACCTTTCGAGGTATAATGTGAAACGACGCTTGTTGTCTGGCATTTTCACCCGGAGGGGCACAGTCATTTAATGCGATGGGATGTCTCGGCCTACGAGCCGACCGTTTGCGGTGGGCGTGCGCGTGGGATTCAAAGCGACTGTTGACTAGCATGTTTTGACTTGGAATGGCACGGCCTACGCCTCGGTGACTCCGCCCGTCCCTATAAATTTGCCCGTGAGGGACACTTCGGATTTTTACCTTGTCGTTTTTACTTTTCTGCCTTAGACGTGGTCCGCCTACTCTGTGCAAAGATCTCCTCGCCTCCTTCTTGCTTTTTCAGCAGACTCAATGGCTGAGATGCCAAAGGTTCTCCCTCCCCGTGACCCATGGCCCATCTCCTCCATCACCGACGAGGATCTGGAGGCGTTGGTGGACGATGGGCTGCTTCTGAAAGTCGCTTAGAGGGTAGGGATGGCAACGGGTTTAAAACCCGCGGGTACAGAGATTACAAACCCGTACCCACGAGATATATGTTAAACCCATACCTGCACCCGCTACCCGCGACGGGTAGCGTATGTTACCCAAACCCGCTACCCGCGGGTTTATGGCACCCGCGGGTACACCCGTGGGCACAGTCATATAATAAATATTTATTAAACTGATAGAACATAATAATAAATATTTATTAAACTAATAAAAAACATGTACCAATCTTGGCCAAAAGTTCTACGAGTTCCCTGGCGCCTATAGTCTTCTTTTATATCATTTGATTGGCTCTGCTCCCTCAAAGCTTTTGAGGTGGCACTAAATTAAGATGCATGTGCTCTACAGTCTACACAGACACACACGCGGGTATGCAGGTTTGCGGGCACGGGTACAACATTTTCATACCCACGAGAAAAAACCCGTCGGGTTCAGAATCAAACCCGTACCCGTACCCACGGGTACAAACTCACACCCAAACCCGCACCCTATAGGGTTTTTACCTGTGGGCACGTGGGTAAAATGTGCCCATTGCCATCCCTACTAGAGGGGGTGAATAGGCAAAATCTGAAAAAATTATAAACTTTGAACACGCACTACACTTGGGATTAGGGTTAGAAATAAATTCAGAGTGCGGAAAATTGTTCCTCTTGCCATGAGTTGCTCAATCAATGCGGATAACCTTGAGAGCAAACTCAAAACAATGTGAGCAAGGGGACTTTTAGAGAGAGAGAGAGAGGAGAGGGGATAAACATATCGAGTAGAGACCAAAACAAATGAACGCGATGATTTGTTTACCGAGGTTCGGTTCCAAAGAACCTAGTCCCCGTTGAGGAGGCCACAAAGGCCGGGTCTATTCTAACCCTTTCCCTCTCTCAATCGGTCACTTGACCGGTTGAGTGCTTCTCCTTAATCACCCGGGTCACTAAGACCCCGTAAGGATCACCACACAAATAGGTGTCTCTTGCTAGCTTTACAAAGCACTTAGAAAAATTAGAGTGAGAAGAAGAGAGCAATCCAAGCAATAAGAGCAACAAAAGAAACACAAATGATCCTCTCTCAAGTCACTAAGCACTTGAGTTGATTTTGAAACTTGGAGAGGATTTGATCCTTTGATTGTGTCTTGGAGTGTATGTCTTTGCTCTAGTATTGAATGTGAAGGTCTAAAAACTTGAATGGTGGTGGTTGGGGGTATTTATAGCCCCAACCACTATTCTAGCCGTTGCTGTTGATGGGCACAACAGACAGTCCGGTGGTGCACCGGACATGACACTGTTCATTGTCCGGTGCGTACCACGTCAGCCGACCGTTGGGGTTTGGAGCGGTTGACCGTTGAAGTCCTTTGTCCTCTTGCGGCACCGGATAGTCCGGTGCGTTTTGACTTTACAGTTCTGACTTCTGCACTGTTCATTGTTCCTCCCGTTGGCTCACCGGACAGTCCAGTGGCACACCGGATAGTCCGGTGATTTTTAGTGGAGTGGCTCTGAGAAAACCCGAGAGCGACCAATTCGCGAGGTGCCTCGGCCTGGGCACCGGATAGTGTCCGGTGCACACCGAACAATGTCTGGTGCGCCACTGGTTGCACCAATACTTGTTTTTGCTCCAAACTTTGTAGAGTTCCCCAACTCACTTTCTTTGTTGGTTTATGTTGAACTTTATGCACCTGAGATAAATGTCACCTAGGCAAACTAGTTAGTCCATGTTGTTTGCGATGGACGTCAAACACCAAAATCGATAATAGGAAATGTATAAGCTCATTTCCCTTTCAATCTCTCCCCTTTTGGTGATTGATGCCAACACAAACCGAATCAATATATAAAGTGTAGGAATGTAACTAGTTTGCATTTTTTACAGATGTGCATAAGTTACTTTGAATTAAACCAATTGAAAGTACTTCTAAGTATAAATGGTTTATTTCTTCTAGTTTAACATTTTGGACCACATTCGCACCACTTAGATTGTTTTTGCAAATCCTTTGGAAAAAGTCTTTTCAAATTCTTTTGCAAACAGCCAATGGTATAAAATGTGATTTCAAAAAGCATTTTCAAGATTTTGAAAATTCTCCACCTGTTTCAAATGCTTTTCCTTTGGCTAAATAAAAGCTTCCCCTAAAGAAGTTCTCCTCTTAGCTGTCAAGAGGGTTTTTGCAATTTAAATAATTTCTCCTCCTTTGTGAAACAGTTTTTGAAAACGGGGTGGTGGTGAGGTCCTTTTGCTTTGGGCCTACTAATTCTCCCCCTTTGGCATTAATCGCCAAAAACAAAGAGACTTAAGGGGCCTACTATTTTCTCCTTGTTTTAAAGAATGTGAGTGAAAGTTTATGAGTAGGGCAAAGGATAAATGATACCGATAGAGCTGTGGTGGAAGCCTTGACTTTGTCGAATACTCCATTTCCCTTTCAATCTAAGACTAAGGATAAAAATATACTTGGAAACACATTAGTCTTAGCTTTGGCACAAGAAGAATAAGAAATAAGCATTTGTACCAAATGAAAGAGATATGATCAAAGGTATATAAATGAGCTATGTGTACAATGTTTCAATCAAAGTTCCGAGAATCTAGGATGTTTACCTCATTTCCTAAGCTTGCTTAAAGTCTTTTCATCTAGGGCTTGATAAAGATATCGACTAATTGGTTGTGGGTGCAAACATAAGCAATTTCGATATCCCTTTTTGTTGGTGATCTCTCAAAAAGTGATACCGGATGTCTATGTGCTTAGTGCTGCTGTGTTCAACGGGATTATCCGCCATGCGGATTGCACTCTCATTATTACATAGGAGAGGGACTTTGCTCAACTTGTAGCCATAGTCCCTAAGTGTTTGCCTCATCCAAAGTAATTGTGCACAACAGTGTCCTGCAGCAATATACTCGGCTTCGGTGGTGGATAGAGCTACTGAGTTTTGTTTCTTAAAAGCCCAAGACACAAGGGATCTTCCCAGAAACTGACAAGTCCCTAATGTGATCTTCCTGTCAATTTTACATCTGCCATAATCGGCATCGGAATACCCAATTAGATCAAAGGTAGATCCCTTAGGGTACCATAGCCCAAACTTAGGAGTGTAAACTAAATATCTCATGATTCTTTTCATGGTCCTAAGGTGAACTTCCTTAGGATTTGCCTGGAACCTTGCACACATGCATACTGAAAGCATAATGTCCGGTCGTGAAGCACATAAATAGAGTAAAGAACCTATCATCGACCGGTATACCTTTTGATCTATAGATTTACCTCCTATGTCAAGGTCGAGATGCCCATTTGTTCCCATGGGTGTCTTGATGGGTTTGGCATTCTTCATATCAAACTTCTTGAGTATGTCTTGAATGTACTCAGTTTGCCAGATGAAGGTGCCTTCTTGGAGTTGCTTGATTTGAAATCCAAGAAAATACTTCAACTCCCCCATCATAGACATCTCGAATTTCTGTATCATAATCCCACTAAACTCTTCACAAGATGACTTGTTAGAAGACCCAAATATAATATCATCGACATAAATTTGGCATATAAACAAGTCTTTAGCAATAGTTTTTGTGAAGAGAGTAGGGTCAGCTTTACCAACTTTGAAGCCATTAGTGATAAGAAAGTCTCTCAGGCATTCATACCATGCTCTTGGGGCTTGCTTGAGCCCATAAAGCACCTTTGAGAGCTTATAAACATGTGTAGGATACTCATTGTCTTCAAAGCCGGGAGGTTGCTCAACATACACCTCTTCCTTGATAGGGCCATTGAGGAAGGAGCTTGTGACGGAACCTCCCAAGGTATTAGGCCCACCTACAGATGTCCTTGTTCTAAGGACCTTAGACAGTCATGCAGGTGCGCATAATGACTCAACAAGTTCAGTTATCTGTATCTTCATCATATCGCCCAAGAGCGCTTAATCCATCATGCAGACATTACACATAATCGGAGTAGAGAATGAGCGGAAAGGATTGCAATAATATAATTTACGTTCATTAAAATATAGAAAGAGTACTTATTACATAATTGGGTGTTCAAGTGCGGAACTTATTATTACATTACTGGGAGGCAAAACATCCTCCCTAAACAAGTTTAGTGTTCTTCCTCCTGCTTCGGCACCACCTTAGAACAGAAACAACAGAACTCCGTCATTTCATCACCTACAACAACATGGGTTCGGAAACCCTGAGTACGGAGTGTACTTTCACAAGTCTTACCCATCTAAGGAAAAAGACTCTTAAGGATATGCTGACTTTTGGGAATCAAGGTAAAGTTTAACAAGATTCAAAGACTCTGTTTGCAGAAAAGCTTACTATAAGTGGATCCTTAAAAATCCATTTTTATTATCAGGTTAAGTAGTTACCTGCATCTAGAGTTCTTTCTTTCCTAGATCATGCACTTAGCCTATGCTAGTCATCTTTTATCATTCCTTCAGTTCACTTAATTGCTACGTGTAGGGCAGTGACCAAGTCTTCATGTTCGAGAAGTAACGGCGATCCGAATTGATTAATACCCGGCTGGGGATCTTCAACCACACAACATATGTAGCACTTAACCCTTGCATATGTCAATTTGCCACCGGTTTTCTCAAGACCAGAATGAGTTCACGCCAACCGAGAGCACAGATACTCCACCGTCCAGCCTCTTGCCACGGAGGGTACACGCTACTCTCACCATCTCTCCACTCCCATTGTGTGGTGGCCTTTCTGGTATTGGTCCGACCGAGGCAAAGCTTACCCATAACGAGGCATGTGGCCAGTTAAAAAGGTCCTCAATCATCAAGCCTACATCGGTTCGGTCCTTAAGTGACTCAGACGGAGATAGTACACCGAGACTCTCTTCTCATGCAAGTCACCCGCCCGGTCTCGTCTTTATCATTTAACCCAAAGTTTGGTACCTGACAGAGGTACATCTTTTCAGATGTTGAACCCATCACGGCCATGATAGATTCACCATCACAAGTCTTTTTCTTTGTAAAAATTCCCATCCCATGTGAAGCATCACCTTTTGTTTAAAACAAAACCTTTTGTTTTCTAAAGCAAAGCTAAGCATCAAAAAACTTTAAGTAAATCAGGTAACAAGGAATGGTAATCAGTTCTAAGGAAGGGAATGCATCAATTGTTTAGCACACAACTCATATCACCTAATGCATCATATAAGGTGATAAAGTTTTTAAAACATCAAGGAAAGTGGATAATGCACTAGGGCTTGCCTTGTGTTGCAGGAGGTTCCGGGTCTACTCCACATATGTCAAAGTAGAAGTTATTCTCGGTTGGAGGATTCTCGGCTAGAGTGACAACTTCTTCTTCAACCACAGTCTTTTCCTCATTTTCTATACATGACAGTACATGTACATGAATGCTTATGTGATGCTATGAATATGCAGTTACATAATAGAAACATACTGTGGGGGACAGATATCCCCCGGGTCCACTAGAAGGCAAGAAGGCCTCACGGAAGACCCCAGGCCCATTATTCCGCGAGGCCGTCCCTTCGTGGGCCAGGGGAGGAACTTTCAATAGAGCAGATCAACACAAGGATGGATCGACTTGAGCCCGTATGGTTCGCTAAGATTAAACTCTATCTGCAGCATTGATCCGACTTTCCCGCGCGGCGCCCTCAGACGTCGGAGCCGAAGGACTATGAGTCGGCGAGATTATAGGAAGATAAACCCAGTCGGTTCACTATTACTTAGGAACACGTGGTTATCATATTCGCATGTAACGCCCCACAGTCGAATATATAAGGCCTAGGGAGCACCCCCTCAGAACAGATCTCACCCTTCGGCCATACACCCAACTCTCTGGTATCCTTCATACTAGAGAACTCTCTTGTAACCTACCACAAAAAAGATCCACTCTAGGACGTAGGGTATTACGCATCTCAAAGCGGCCCCAACCTGTACAAGATTGTCCACTGGTTCTCGTGCATCAGGCACGAACCATCGAGCTACAGTCGGTGACACCGTCCTACTCCGAGAAGCACCTTGAGGGGCAACCCCGGGTGCACGGTCAGACCCAAAACACCGATAGCTGGCGCGCCAGGTAGGGGGTGTGTTACTGATCCAAGCTGGCTCAATGGTCATCACTTTCTAGCACAAGATCAGCCTTCGCCCTGGGTCCACGTTCTACTTCGGGACCATTTCATCTATAGCAGACAAGGAAGGAACTCTGCATCGCATCGTGGATTTGTCGGAGAGAAAGTCTTCCTCAACAATCTCCGGAAAAGTCGGAGCGAGGCAGGAAAAAGTGCAACCTCCAGCACTCCGAGCAAAGACCACCTTCAGCAAGCTAGGAGCTGAGGGTCCGTCTACCCGGAGAACTCCGCTGTTCACCTCTTCGACGGAAAAATGGACACGGATCACAAGGAAAAATGAGGCGAACAAGGTGAAGGATTGTCAAATTGCTCTTCTGGAACCTCCGCCCTCAAAGGAGAACAAGAAGAAGCTCGTCACAACGACGGTTCCATTTTATCCCGACGTCCTCTTCATCGGGAGAGCAGAGTCGTCTCCCGTCTCCGACGATGAGCCAACTGTGCCCGAGGAAGAACCTCCTCAACGAGAAGCCCGCCGACGCAGGAATTGGCGCCGAAATATCCGACGACATCATGCGGCCGGAGAGCATGATCCGGTGCAGCCTGTATTGTGAGATGAAATCTCGGAGATAGGAGAAACTCCGGACAAATGGGTCTTTAGGGAAAGGAGGAATTCTCGACGACGCGACCGTCGGCAAGCTCAAGAGCAAGCTGAGCAGGAAGCAAGACAACGCCAGGAGAACCCTCTTCTCGAACGGAACCTGAACCCTGACTTCGCCCGAGCCATGAACACGCCAAGTGAAGTTGGCGGAGTGTTGGCTCGGATAGCCGACGGTCTCCCTCGAACTCCGGACGCCGAGCGCTATCGGTGGCTGCTCACTCGAGCGGCGAATCATCTTCTACCTCTCGCTCATCCGCCGAGTGACCTATGGCATGCCATCAACAGTCGGCGAGACGCGCGGAGCTCCATCAATGCTTCGTGCAAGCGACGGCACGAGAATGAGATCCGACGCTGAGAAGAATACGATCGGGATCATGGTGTCCCTACGTTGAGTCAGGCTACCAGAGTTGAGTCGGCAACAGCTTCAACCAGCGGCACAACCCGGGGACGGTCGAGGCACCACGACAACAACTCCCCTCCCCAGGACAGACATCATCATCACCGACAGGAGGACACATGTGGGGTATTGGCGCTCACTCCACGTCTTAGGGCCATTCAGTGGCCCCCTAACTTCAAGGTCTCCAACGTCGACAAGTATGAGCCTAAGCAGGATCCGGGAGGCTGGCTGGCCGTCTACACCAACACTGCCTGGGCCGCTGGGGCAACTAAAGACGTGATGACCGCGTACCTGCCCATCGTCCTTGGGCAAGATGCACTGCAGTGGCTAGGGTACCTACCCCGACACTGCATCGACGACTGGAGCGACTTCAGCCGACACTTCATCGCTAACTTCTAATCCCTCTCCGACAAGCCGGCGCAGCCATAGGACCTCAAGACCATCAAGCGCCAAGGGGATGAGACTCTTCAATCATACCTCAAAAGATTTCAGACCATGAGGAATCGAATCCCCGAGGTTGCGGAAGCAGCAGTGATCGAGGACTTCTACTAGGGATCTAATGACTCGGCTTTCATCCGAACCATACTGCAGAAGGCACCGACTACCTCCAAGTAGCTGTTTCGGGAAGCCAACCTCTACATCACCGCCGACGAAAGGGCCCAGGACCTCATCGGAGGAGCAAAGCCTGTACCGGCGGCACCGCGACGTGACACGAACCAACAACCCGACAAACGGTGGGAGAAGAGGCCTCGTGAGGAAGTCCATGCCGCCGGACCACTCGCCTTTCGCGCCCGAGGAGGACCTCATGGGGGCGAACGAACACTGGACGACATCCTCGATGCCCAGTGCCTGTACCACAAGGACATGCGCCACACCCTCCAGAACTGTAGGGATTTCAAGCACTCCATTGGGCACGGACGACCCTTCCAACCTCTACCACCTCCCCCACCTCGAGGAGCGCCCGGAGAACCTCGACAGCACCAACAACCGAAAGGGGGAAGAGGCGGAGCGTTCCCGCGCGTCGACGAGGAAGTCAACGTCATCTTCGGTGGACATGGGTTGCAAGAAAGCAAGAGGCAATAGAAACTCAACGACCGTCAGATACTGGTGGCGACCACTGGTCCTCTCGCTCCGTACCGATGGTCCGAGCACCCGATCACCTTCACTCGGGCGGATCAGTGGCTCAACTTCGACCACCCGGGCAAGTACCCGCTTCTCATCAATCCGGTGATCCAAGAGAGCCGGGTGAAGAAAGTTTTGGTGGACGGGGGAAGCAGCATCAACGTCACCTTCCCCGGACGCTTTGAGGCTTGGGAGTCACCCTCAAAGAGCTCCACGAGTCAGACACTCCTTTCTTCGGCATCGTGCCGACTGAAGGAGAATATCCACTCGGGCACATCTACATGTCGGTCACCTTCGGAACTTCGGAGAACTACAGGACCGAGTACCTAAGGTTCGAGGTGGCAAATTTCGACTGCGGATACAACGCCATCATCGGTAGGCCTGGATTGGCAAAGTTCATGACCATCCCACATTACACGTACATGATATTGAAGATGCCAGGACCACAAGGAATCCTAACTGTGCGCGCTGACTTCCAAGGCACCGCAGAGTGTTTCCGAGTGGCCATTTAGGCGGCCCTCACCACCAAACCATCGGTGACTTCTTCTGCGCAGGCGAACTCAAAGCCTGAGGAAGACCTCGCGGTGCCCGTGAACGAAGCTCAAGCCATGACCTCTATGCGGCCGATTGAAGAAACCAAGAGGATCAACCTCGGGTTTGCTGATGAACGCAAGACCGCCATCATCAGCTCTAGCCTAGATGACAAATAGGAAGGCGCGCTCGTCCAGTTCCTGCAAGATAACCGGGACGTATTCACATGGCAACCTACAGATATGCCGGGAGTCCCGAGAGAACTGGCCGAGCACAAACTGAAGGTCTACCCCAGGCAAGGCCGATCCGACAAAAATTACGACGTTTCACGCCCGACAAGAGAGAAGCCATCCGTACAGAGCTGGCTCGCTTGGTCGTAGCCGGATTCATTAGAGAAGTGTTACATCCTGAATGGTTGGCAAATCCTGTTCTTGTACTCAAAAAGAATAAAGTGGATTGGCGCATGTGCGTCGACTATACAGATCTCAACAAGCACTATCCGAAGGATCCCTTCAGACTTCCTAGAATAGACCAGGTGGTAGATTCAACCACCGGGTGCTCTATGTTGTCTTTTCTTGGATTGTTATTCTGGGTATCATTATATCAGTCTGGCAAAAGAAGATGAAGAAAAAACCGCATTCATAACCCCGTTTGGAGCTTTCTGCTATACCTCCATGTCGTTTGGTCTCAAGAAAGCTGGAGCGACTTACCAGAGAGTCATTCAGACATGCTTAGCCGACCACTGGGGCAAGCGTGTGGAAGCTTATGTGGATGATGTGGTGATCAAGACGGAGAACTCAGAAAATTTCATTGAAGATTTATAGTTGGTCTTCAACAGTCTGCGGCGATATCGATGGAAGCTCAATCCTGAAAAATGTGTCTTCGGAGTGCCAACTGGAAAATTGCTCGGATTTATTGTTAGCCACCGAGGGATTGAAGCTAACCCGGAAAAGATCGAGGCTATCATGAGGATGGAAGCACCACGGTCACAGAAGAAAGTACAAAGACTTACTGGATGCATAGCGGCTCTAAGCAGGTTCATATCGAGATTGGGAGAAAAGGGACTGTCGTTCTACAAGTTGCTCAAAAAGGTGGACAAATTCCAGTGGACCTCAGAGGCTCAGGAAGCCCTAGATTGACTAAAGAAATTCTTGACGACACCACCTGTGTTGAAGCCGCCACGCCGAAGCACGCCGAGCCAACCGGCCGAAGACCTACTATTATATATCTCTTGCACGACTCACGTGGTGAGCACCGCGTTTGTAGTCGAGCGAGTAGAAGAAGGACATGCTTACTCGGTACAGCATCCCGTCTATTTTATCAGTGAAGTTCTGGGACCCTCAAATAAAAAATATCCTCAAGTTCAAAAGCTATTATATGCGGTACTTCTAACTGTGCGCAAGCTCTGTCACTACTTTGATGACCACAAAGTCATAGTAGTCACTGGATTTCCAATAGGGAATATTCTCCACAACAAAGAAGCCATCGAAATGGTAGCAAAGTGGGCCTGCAAGCTAGGAGCTCGTGACATTGAGTTTCGACCTCGCACCGCCATCAAGACTCAAGCACTGGTGGATTTCGTATCAGAATAGACCGAGCAACAAGTGCCGGATAACCTAGAGACTGTAGAAGTATGGCGGATGTATTTTGATGGCTCGCTAAAGCTGCAGGGGGCATGCGCAGGAATCCTCTTCGTGGCACCCGGAGGCGAATAACTCAAATATGCTCTTCAGTTACTATTCTCAGCATCTAACAATGCAGCAGAGTATGAGGCCTTGATTCATGGACTGAACATTGCTGTATCACTGGGCATCAAGAGACTGATGGTGTATGGAGATTCACTGGTGGTCATAAGTCAGATAAACAAAGAATGGGATTGCTCGAATGACTCCATGGGCAAGTACTGCACGGCTGTTCGAAAACTAGAAGACAAATTCGAAGGGCTAGAATTCCATCATGTGGAGAGAGATCGCAACGCGGTGGCAGATGCGTTGTCAAAACTGGGATCCAGTCGGGCTCAAGTCCCGCCTGGAGTTTTTGTCCAAGAAATACTACGCCCGAGCATTTCATTAGATCAGGCAGAAGAGTGCAATGTTCTGAGCCAACCAGAGTCAGATTCTGATGACTGGAGGGAACCAATCATCATATACATAAGGAACGAGGAGGAACCGGACGACAGAAATGCAGCAGAGCGTATTGCAAGGCAATCGGCTCATTATACTCTCATCGAGGAAGCACTGTACAGAAAGGGCGCAACAGGAGTCCTCATGAAGTGCATTCTTTTGGCTACTGGGAAGCAACTACTAGATGAAATTCACGCTGGGCAATGTGGAATACACGCAGTATCCAGGACTCTAGTTGGGAAAGTCTTTAGGTCTAGTTTCTACTGGCCAACGGCAAAGAGTGACACTGCCAAGTTAGTCCAGAGATGTGAAACTTGTCAGTATTTATCAAAACAGCAACATCTACCAGCACAGTGACTGCAAACCATACCTGTAACATGGCCATTCGCGTGCTGGGGACTGGATATGATTGGACCCTTCAAGAAAGCTCAAGGAGGGTACACCCATGTACTGGTTGCTATTGACAAATTTACTAAGTGGATAGAGTACAAGCCCATCGCTTCTCTAACTTCAGCTAAGGCAGTGGAGTTCATACAAGACATAATATTCAGGTTCGGGATACCGAATAACATCATAACTGACCTGGGATCCAATTTCACTAGTTCAGAGTTCTTTGATTTCTGTGAACAAAAAAGCATTCAGATCAAATATGCCTCGGTGGCGCACCCAAGAGCCAACGGGCAAGTAGAAAGAGCCAACTGGATGATATTGGAAGCACTCAGAAAGAAAGTCTTCGACAAGAATGAAAAGTTCGCAGGAAAGTGGATCAGAGAATTGTCATACGTGGTTTGGAGCCTAAGAACTCAACCTAGCCGAGCTTTGCATGGAAATACTCCCTTCTTTATGGTCTATGGCTCGGAGGCAGTGCTACTTGCTGATCTCAAGTTTGGAGCACCAAGATTAGTCTTCGAAAACATAGCAGAGGCTGAGGCTACTAGACTTGAGGATGTTGATATATTGGAAGAAGAACGATTGAACACAGTGATTCAGTCAGCCAAATATCAGCAAACTTTGAGGCGCTACCATGATAAAGTCGTACGACACCGATCCTTCGCAGTGGTAGATCTTGTCCTTCGCCAAATTTTAACAGGGGAGGGACGGCACAAATTGATGCCACTATGGGAAGGACCATTCATAGTAGCAGAGGTCACTCGGCCTAGGTCATATCGTCTTACTCAAATGGACGGCACGGAAATTGGGAACTCATGGAATATAGAACATCTCAGGAAATTCTATCCTTAGCTAGATTTCAAGAGCTACTGGGACGGCATTGTATTCTGTAAATTGGGAAACACATCATCAATAAAAAGACTTCATTCTCAAAGGCACTCAAGCTGTTTATCGTTAATCTGCATACTTACTCGACTCATGGTGACCACTATACCCTACTAACGGAGCAATCGGCTTAAGTCGTCAATGACTTAAGGCGGTGCGACATGCTCACGGTTACTTAACTCGGGGTGACCACTATACCCCACTAACGGAGCAATCGGCTTAAGACGACGATGACTTAAGGCGGTGCAACATGCTCACGCTCAACTCAGGGTGACCACTATACCCAACTAACAGAGCGATCGGTTTTTAATCAGTAATAACTTAAATCGGCGCAGCATGCTCACGATCCAACACAAACGAGCTTGCAATTACTCGTCTTAAGGCGATCTCTATGCCTCGCGAAATAAAAAGAAGCTTCAAAACCACTACACTGCACTTACTTCTGCAATTATAACCACTGTTGAATTCAAACAATAGGAAAATAATAATGGCATTTAGTACTGAAAATACTTTCTGACAGAATATTCAAGCACACTAATCACAAGCACAATACATTCAGTGTCTCTACTTGGAAATGTTTTTCTCAGGAGCGACCGATGAAGAAGGGCGACTCGAAGAATCAGGAGCAGCATTGACGTCCACAACTATGTCATCAGGAACAATCACACCAAGGTCTTCTCATCAAGATTCGCCCCGCGCGAACGGCTTTGTCCATAGCCATGTCGCGCTGGGCCTTCAAAGTAGCGGAAGTATCTTCAGCCGCCTTGACAGCCAGCCGAGCAGCTTCTAGCTCCTAGACGACTGATCTTTTGGAAGCACGCAGATCCTTGATGACAGCGTCTTTGCTTGACACCAATTGTCTAACACGAATGAGTTCATCCAGAGATTCTTGCAGCTTGTAACGGTGATTATCCAGGTCTGCCATGGTAAAGCGATGGCTCCTCTCCAAGATGGTCAAAGAATTACTGGCGTCGCGATACAACCTATCGAGGTTATCGCGAGAAGCTATGAGGGCACGTTTTTCTTCCTGCAAACAAGAATCAGCTCTCAAACATCAAGCAAGCAGTAAGAACACAGCAGAGAACCCCGAGTAAGCTTACTTCATTGGCCGCCCTTTCGGTGGCAAGCTGAGCACTGAGAGAAGAATTCAACATATTGGCATCATTCAGAGAAGCAGAAACCTGAGCCAAGTCCATCTGACTCTGGGAATACTTCTCCTCGAGATCAGAACACCACCGAGCCAGGTCCATCTGACCTTGAGAATATTTTTTCTCAAGATCAGAATACTACTGGGCCATATCTAGCAAGAAACGGTTAAACAAGGATATTCAGTCAGAAAGCAGATCAATCAAGTAGCCAAGGAGAAAACAAAGGGCACTAACCAGCATTTGTCATTTCTAGCTCAGATATTCGCCTCCAAAGCAGCATCGGATTCCAATGCGACAGAGACAAAACTTTTTACAGGATAGAAGCACCCTGCGATCTCAGCTGACCAGCCATCTCGTCAACCAAAGCCTGACATTGAAAACGAATGAGGGCAAGGACAGTATTTCACACGGAACATAGCCAGGTCGGGAAAGAGCCGAATTACTAGGAGATTGGAAAGGAACGAAGGAAGCCCCAAATTAGGAGAGGCCGGTTGGTGACTTGACAAAGGATTATCAATCGAGGCAATCTGAAGAGCATCATTGGGGATCAACTCAACGTCGCCAGCAGGAATCAAAACTCTGGCGTCAGGTGCGTCGACCTCTAAGGCAACTTCCTGATTCAAAGCATGTGTCACCGCCATACAATTATAATGTGGGGGAGAAGACCCCACGTGGACATCCATGGAGGTATGAGAAGAAGAGCCCACTCGGACACCCTCGGGGGCTGGGTTGCAGCCTGCACTGCCGAATGGAGCCAGATCACCACTGGCAACACCCTCAGGGGCTGGATTGTAGCTCGCGCTACCCACCTGAGCCGGATCATTACCGGCAACACCCTCGGGGGCTGTGTCGCAGCCTGCACTGCCCAATGGAGCCGGATCACCACCGGCAACACCCTCGGGGGCTGGGTAACCGCTTGCACCATCCTTGGAAGTTAGGTTCTCTATAGCAGCCACCTCTAAGGCTGAAGGATTCTCAGCCACCTCCATAGGAATGGAGAAATCTAGATCAGCTTCCTGGCTCTGAAGACCGCGCTCCAAGGTCGATGAGGCACGGGACGCTGCTCAGGATAACTCTAACCCCACGTCAGGCATGCCAGTGCAAACGTCCATCATACCACCGTCTGTCGGCTCAGACAGAAGATCTTTAGGGATCACATCCTCGAGACAATTCTTGCAGACCAACGAGAGCAGACAAAGCTAGAGAAGGAATGTCACTACTCTCCCCACTGACTATATAACACTGACCATTTTTCCGGATTAAGGGTACTTCCTCCTCCTCTTTTTCATCCTCATCAATAATACGAACAGCACACCCATTGGGGTCGGCTCTGGCCGGATTACACCCATTGGGTTCAGCGTCATCAAAGGCACACCCATTGGGGTCGGCTCTAGCCGGATCGCACCCATTGGGGTTAGCGTCAGCCGAGTCACACCCATTGGGACCAGCTCCAGTAAAAAGCTCCACTGGCACTTCCTCGACAACAGGAGCAGAAGGGCAAGCATCCTGATTCAAACATGACACTCGCCGAAGCCGTCTCTTTTTCTTTTTCTTCCCTTCAGCAGGAGAAGTTGGATGACTGGCTTGACGAGGACGTTTCAGGCGAGTGCTATCAGATCTTTGAATGTCCAGGGTCTTTTCAGGCTCTGGGATAGTTGCCACAGCTAGTGTTTCAGCAGGGACCGAGTCAGAGGAATCCTCAGCCAACATATCCAGCATAACACTTATTTCTGCATCGCTCGGGTTTATAGGCACCTCAAAATGATCCTGCCTCTCATCATTGGGGATATCACCAAGCAAAGCAACCAAAGCCGCAACCTCTTCGGGAGAGGGTCTGTTGGAGGCTTGTTCTCAGATGCTAAGAGTTAAGAACAAGGCAACACAGAAAATGTTAAATATTAAGGTCCTTCGTCCTCCACTACATTATATCCCTTCGGGATATAAGGAACTTTGGACGAAGGTTACGAAGGACGTACCTTCGTAAACTTAATAACAAGGGGTGAAGCATTCATATAAATCATGAGGTATAAAATAGACATTCAAATGTTAACATAGAATCATTTCCATTTCTACTAATATGAATGAACACAAATGATTTCAAATTACAAATGTACCTTCGGTCCTGAGGAAGGCAGGAGTACAAGTGTGATGCGAAGGCAAATGACAGATTCGCGTGAACAGTACAGAGGTACTGTTCATCTATTTATAGGCACAGGTCGCAGCCTGTGACAAATTACAATTATGCCCCTTACAAAAGTTTACAACATTGACTCAGACCTCTTATGGATAAAAAGGTCATTCTATTTCTATGTCGGTTTGTAACGCCGAAGCTCCATGAAAAGGAACCTTCGGCCATCTTTTGGAGACGACTTCAGCCGAGGCTGCTTCTTCGTGTGGGACCTTCGGCGCACCGAAGCACGACCCCAACAGTAGCCCCTTTCGCGGTGCTAGATCGTTTTTCATAACGAGCTTGACCCGTGAAAAAAGCCTCTTCAGCTTCGGGAAGCCGAAGGTCCAAAAAACACCTTCCCTGAGCTCGTTGCGGAGAAACGATCCGGCTTCCGAGCGCGTGCCAGGCCCACCTTGCAGAGTTACTGTTTGATCTTTGCGGTCCACTGCACAGCGAGTACAAGTGACCGCCCGTCTGGTGTAAAAATCCTGCCGCTTCGCCTTCTTACCTGCAGCACTATATAAACAAACGGGTAGGTGTGAAGTTACCACAGCATTCATTGCTATTTGCACTGTTTTGCTGCCAAAATTTTCCACCGTAGCCGAAGCTTGACTCTCAGAATCGAACGAAGGTCCGTCCCGACGTCTGCTTCGTCAGAAAGAAAAGCTTCGGAGAAAAGAAAAAAGAAAAAAGTTTCTGACTTCCCCAAACTCAGAATCAAATGGCGAGAGTGCGATCTACTGCCAAAGTTGTACGTGAGGGAGACGAAGCCGAAGGTTCAGACACTGTGCCCATCTCCGAAGCGATGCAGCGTTCCGGTTTAGTGACTGCGGAAGAAATGCCTGCTGCTGAAGCAAACCCGACAACTGCCGAAGGAGAAGAAGAAAACATTGAAGGGACTGACCCCGAAGATGACTACCACATTGCCATGCCCAGCAAGCCCAGTCACCTGGATTTTGGGAAATCAACTGTTTCAAAAGCTGATCTTTCGAAGATGGTGAAAGCAGGTTATTTCAATGAAGATCAGAAGAAGCTACTCCGCTTCGGGGGAGAAGAAACCACCCCGAAGCCAGGGAAGGATGAGATTGTTATCTTCAAGAGCTTTTTAAAGGCTGGGCTGAGATTCCCTCTTCACAATATTATTGCGGAGATACTGAAGAGGTTTGGTATCTTCTTTCATCAATTGACTCCTAACGCCATCGTTAGGCTCAATGTTTATATCTGGGCCCTCCGAAGCCAAGCTGTGGAACCGTTTGCCGACAGCTTCTGCCGAGTTCACGAATTACATTACCAAACAAAGGCCAGAAAAGATGGGCTACATGATAATTTCGGCTGCTATAATTTTGCCTACCGGAAGACAACAAAGTGTCCTATCATCAGCTACCGAAGCAAATGGCCAGCAGGCTGGAAATCTGAGTGGTTTTATGTAAAAGTTGACGAAGACAAAGAAAAATTGGTTCAAAGCCCTCTGGATTTAATCTTCGGAGAGACGAGGCCACGATGCCGCATCGGCGATCTAAAAGGTCCCACCTGGGCTGCTCTGGGTGAATTTGAAATTATTTCAGAACATATTGGCACCAGGGATCTAGTTCAGGAGTTCTTGGCATTCAGAGTTTTCCCTACTCTAAAAGAGTGGGAAATGCCGAAGCTGGAGGGAGAGAAGAAGAAGGGGGAGCTTGTTCGGCTTCCTTATCACTTCAAGTTTAAGAAGTACTTCAAAAAACCCTGCAAAGAATGGTTAGACACAGTTGAGGTGATGTGCAATGAAATCCTGGGGAATTACTCCAAAAAAGAGGATCAACTAATGACAGCGGCCTTCGGCGCCCGACCGAAGCGAAGGCTGAACCGAGTGCTTGATGCCCTGGGCTTCGAGTACCCAGACTATGAGCAGTTGAACAAGGGTGCCGAGGGCCACAAAAGAAAAAGAGTGGCCGAAGCTCTGATCAAAGATGAAGAAAGACCAGCAAAGGAGAAGAAAATTTCCAAGAAAAGAAAAATATCTACTCCGAAGCGCAAATCACCCGAAGAAGAGGGGACCCCCACACCGCCTTCTGCCAGCGACGTGGAGGAAATTTTAAAGGTAATGACTGAACCCATGCCCACGAAGCTAAGTCCATTAGGGCTCCAACTGACGAAGCTTTTTCAAAAGGTGGACGAACCGGATCAAACGAAGATAAGCAAACCCAAGCGGCAAAGAATTATTGCAGTAACTGAAGTTATCGACAAGACGCCGCCTAGGGCGTCAATTCAGAAAACGGCAGCTGCTGAAGGTACAGCAATCGTCGAAGGTGCACCTTCGGAGGTCGCGGCTACCGAAGCCGCTACAGCCGAAGACACAAACTTAGAAACTACCATTGAGGACATTAACAAGATTTTGGAAGACATTGCTGCAGAAGAAGCTGGTGCTACTACTGAAAAAAACATGGCCACAGTGCCTGAGAAAGGAAAAGAAATAGCCGAAGACACTTCGGACGACGAAGCCTACTCTTTCCAGAATTTAGTTGGGCAAAAACTGACGAAGGACGAAATAGAAGAACTCAAGGACTATGCCAAATCTTGCGGCTACAAGCCAGGAGCCCTTCTATTTGGAGGCATTGATGACGAAAAATTGGGCTGCATTCGAGACCAGACTGGAGCTAAGGTAATCGGTACTCTATCAAAGAGTATCGGTTTTCCGAAGCTAGAGACAGACATCAGCCGCTACCGACGACAACACATCGTCGGCAGCTTATTTTACTCCAACTTCAAGGTAAACAACCCTTTCTCTGGTTTTTATTGCTGTTAATAATGAAAATGTTACCAACGTAAATTTTTCTGTGCAGAGCATGCTACTGAGCAAAGCTCTGAAGATGCAGCAAGATCTGGAGGACAGAAAACACGAAGCTATAATTGAAAACTTAGAAAACAAGATAAAAGAACAATCTGGCATCATTGAAAAGAAAGACTTCGAGCTTTAATCGACCGAAGGCTTGCTGGCTGAGACTGAGGCTAAAGTATCAGAGTTGAATTCGAAGCTTATCAGTCAATCAAAACAATTCGATCAGGAGAAGTTAGAGCTTAATTCGAAGCTTGAAGCCGAAGTCCAGACCAGCTCAGAGTTGAAGAAATCTTTAGCAAGCCTTCAAGACAAATGCTTAAAATTTAGCAACAATTGTATTGGACGATTAAAAAAGATATTTTACTCTGTTGGAGCCAGCAGCGGGAAATTTAACCCCTCAGCGGAAAATTTACCACAGGCCTTCGATCATATTGAAGCCGAAATTGAAGAACTTGACGAAGTTATAGCCGGGCACGGCGACTTCTGTGCCTGGGTAGCTTCTCGGGGTACCGCTGCTGCATTCCTGAAGGCCGGCTGCGAACATGGAAAAATAGTCAACAGGCCCAACTTCACCCTATCTCCATCAATTCTGGATGATATACCTGACCTCGCCCGAAGCATCTCAAATAGATTTGTAAAAATGATATGGACAAAAGGCGGGCGGGAGAAGGCTGGAGACGAAGCCCGAAGTCATCTTGAACCAGTAAGAAATGATACTTCGTACTTACCTTTTCCTTTGCACTTGATTTTTACTCACGATTCCTTGATTTATGTAGGATGACGAAGGTGAAGATGATGCCTAAGATATGTCGCCGAAGCTGCCGCCGAAGCTGAAGCTTAATGAAGATCAGTAGAAGTATACTGTAGAAAAACTCAGGATAGTTTTGTATCAATTCTTGTAAATACAATTAGATTGTTCTCAAGGAACTTTGTTCATACCTTGTAATATATTCTTACCCTTCGATTGAGGCGCTTTGATGTGGACGAAATCAGTTTTTTGAGCCGAAGGCGAAAAAACACCTTCCCTTCTTTTCGTACACAACGAAGCATAAAAGCAATTCTTCTTTTTGCCGAGCAACGAAGCTTTTCTCTTTTGTATACAACACAGCATAACGAATCATAAAAAACCACTTCTCCGAAACTTTTCTTTTACACAACGATTCATAAAAAACCAATTCTCCCTTCTGCCGAAGCAACCACTTTGGTTCACAAATGCTATGAATGAATGCTTATGCATGCAAATGTTATGATGTAATGTAATGCGCGAATGAATGTCCGAAGCATATGTCCGAAGCCACATTATCAGCCATTACTTCCTTAGAAACAACCACACATTAGCTCTGCATTCCCTTAGGAACGACTTTGGAGCCTCTTCGCCTTTTACTTAGGCAGTATCAGCGTTGACTTTTCGCTGTAAGCTCTGCATCCCCTTAGGGACGTCTTTGGAGCTTCTTCGCCTTTTACTTAGGCGGTATAAGCTCTGCATTCCCTTGGGAACGTCTTTGGAGCTTCTTCGCCTTTTACTTTTGGCGGAATCAGCGTTGACTTTTCGCTGTGAGCTCTGCATCCCCTTAGGGACGTCTTTGGAGCTTTTTCTCTTTTTCAGTTTCGGCACTCGATTGTGCGCTCTCAGCTTTTACATTTACATTCTTTGGGGGATTTTGCTCTTATAAAACTAAAAAGAAAAATTACATATGATGGCCCCATTAAAAACCTTTCTCCCCCTTTAGAAAGGAAAAGGGTGCCATGAAAAAGAAATGAAAAAACATAAAAAATTACATCGAGTTATACATAAAATCGCCGAAGCTCATCCGCATTCCAAGATCTTGGAATTTCATTGCCATCCATGTCCTTCAGCCTGTATGAACCAGGCCTTGACGAAGATGCTACTAAGAAAGGCCCTTCCATTTCAATTGTAACTTGCCCACTGTATCTGGGTTGGCCACTCTCCGAAGCACCAAATGCCCTGGCTCAATATTTTTTAGCCGGACCTTTCTATCTCGCCATTTAACTGTTTCAGCCTGGTATTTATTGATATTCTCCACGGCTTGAAGCCTGATCCCTTCTAAGGCATCTTTTTCCACGAGACAAGTATCTTCGGAACCTGATTCTGCCGAAGCTACCACTCTTATTGATCCAGCTTTGGCTTCTTCCGGGGTTATTGCTTCGTCACCAAATAGCAACTTAAATGGGGTAAAGCCTGTAGACCTTGATGTTGTTGTATTGTGGCTCCACACCACTTTGGTCAACTGATCTGGCCATTTTCCCCTTGGTTGATTAAAGATTAGCTTCATTATTCCTGTCATTATGATGCCGTTGGCCCTTTCAACAAGCCCATTCGACTCCGGATGCCTGACTGATGCAAAGTGGATCTTCGTGCCAATTTGATCACAGAAATTTCTGAAATCTTCGGAGTCGAACTGTGTTCCATTATCTACAGTGATGGCCTTCGGCACTCCGAAGCGACAGACAATATTCTGCCAGAAAAATTTTTGGACAGTGGCCGAAGTTATTGTGGCTAATGGCTTCACCTCAATCCACTTGGAAAAATACTCCACAACCACTATAACATATTTCAGATTGCCTTGAGTCGGTGGTAATGGACCCAGCAAGTCGAGGCCCCACCTTTGCAATGGCCAGATGGGCTGTATCAGCTGTGTTAGAGACGAAGGTTGCTTTTGATCTCTTGCACATTTCTGACAACCTTCGCACTTTTGAACCAACTCCGCTGCATCCGAAGCTGCCTTCGGCCAATAAAACCCTTGGCGAAAAACTTTTCCAAGTAACGGCCTGGATCCGATGTGGGATCCACACAGGCCTGCATGTATCTCTTTCATCAATTCTATACCTTCGGCTCTAGATAAGCACTTGAGCAGCGGGGCACAAACTCCATGCTTGTATAATTCCCCTTCTATCATGATATAGGGACGAGCTCTTGCCTCTATCCTTTTATTATAAGCTTCGTCATCTGATAGGAAATTACCCTGAAGGTAAGAGATTATTTCAGTTCTCCAATCTTCACTGTAGACAGGAGAAATGTTGAGGACTGCTCTTTCAAGTAGCTCCACTGAAGGTGCCTTTATTGTTTCGAAGAACACATCCGAAGGTAGTGGGAGCCCCTGTGCTGCAGACTTGGCTAACAAATCAGCATGCTCATTTTGTCCTCGAGGGATGTTCTTAACAGAAAATCCTTCGAAGGAAGCTTCGATCCTTCGGACCGTGTCTAGGTATTTTTCAAGCTTCGGGTCTTTAGCCTTGCAACTTTTGTCAATATGACCCGAAACAACCTGGGAATCAGTTTTAAGAATCGCCCTTCTGATTCCCATTGCCTTTAGTTTCCGAAGACCCAGGAGCAGAGCTTCGTACTCAGTGATATTATTTGTGCAGCTGAAGTCAAGTCTTGCTGCATAGCAAGTTTTAACCTTGGACGGTGAGACCAACACAGCAGCTGCACCTGCTCCGAAGGTTCCCCAAGAGCCATCACAAAACACTGTCCATACTTCGGCATCTTTATTCGCTTCTTCGTCCTGAGCCCCTGGCGTCCAGTCGGCAATGAAATCTGCCAATGCTTGAGACTGAATTGAGGATCTGTGCACATAATCAATGTAAAATTCATTGAGCTCTGCAGCCCATTTTCTAATCCGGCCAGTAGCTTCTCTATTTCTCATGATATCCTTCAACGGCTGCGAAGAAGGAACAATAATATTGTATGCCTGAAAATAATGCCGAAGCTTCCTGGATGCCATTAAAACGGCATACAACACCTTCTCCAGCTCTGTATAATTTTTCTTTGAGACACTGAGGACCTCAGATACAAAATATACTGGGACTTGCTTCTTGACCTGTCCATCAAACTTCTCCTGGACAAGTGCCGCACTTACTGCTGAGTGCGAAGCTGCCACATACAACAACAGAGGAGCCCCTGGCGTTGGTGGAGTTAATGTTGTGAGATCTATTAAGTATTGCTTCAGCTCTTCGAAGGCTTTTTGTTGACTTGGGCCCCATTGAAAGACTTTAGCTGACTTCAGCACCTCGAAGAATGGTAAGTTTCTTTCTGCTGATCTGGATATAAATCTGTTGAGAGATGCCAGCCTTCCTGTCAATCTTTGGGCCCCCTTTCTTGTGGTTGGTGGCTCCATTCGAAGTATAGCTTCGATTTTATTTGGGTTAGCTTCGATTCCCTTTGTTGAAACCAAGCATCCAAGAAATTTGCCCTTCTTCACCCCGAAGACACATTTTTCTGGATTCAGCTTCAGACCAGCTTGTCTGAAGCTGGCGAAGGTCTCCTGCAGACCAGCAATATGATTTTCTTGCTTCGTGCTTTTTACGATGATGTCATCGACATAAGTCAACACATTTCTGCCTATCTGAGATTGGAGAACCTTCGCAGTCATTCTGCTGAAACTCCCTCCAGCATTCTTGAGCCCCTCAGGCATCCGAAGATAGCAATATGTACCACTTGGGGTTATGAAGCTAGTCTTCGGCTCATCTTCCTTCTTCATCCAGATTTGATGATAGCCTGAGTAGCAGTCCAGGAGACTCATGAGCTCTGAAGAAGCTGCTGCATCAACTAAAGAGTCTATCCTTGGCAGCGGGAACTCATCCTTCGGACAAGCCTTGTTGAGATCTGTGAAATCAATACACATTCTCCACTTGCCATTGGCCTTCTTCACCATAACAGTGTTAGCTAGCCACTCTAGGTACTTTACTTCTCTGATAACTCCTGCACTGAGGAGTCTTTTCACTTCATTGCGAGCCCCTTCGGCCTTGTCATCAGACATTTTCCGAAGCCTCTGCTTTCGGGGTCTGAAGGATGGGTCAACATTAAGCGAATGTTCAATAACATCCCGATTTACTCCACAGAGATCATTAGCTGACCATGCAAAGACATCTTTGTTGTTGAATAAAAACCTTATCAAGGTTTTCTCCTGGTCTTCAGATAATTGTGAGCCCAAGAGCACCTTCTGCTCTGCTATGTCTTCACACAATAACATGGGCTTCGGCTGATCCGCTGAAGCTGCCTTCTCCCTCCTGAATTTGTACTGCTCACAAGCTTCAGCTTCATCTATATTATGGATTGCCTTGGAGTCAGTCCAGCTTCCTTCGGCCCTTCTAGCAGCTTCCTGGCTTCCATGAATAGCAATAGGTCCTTGGTCCGAAGGTATCTTCATGCAGAGATAAGCTGGGTGAAGAATTGCTTCGAAGGCATTAAGAGTGCCACGGCCGATGATAGCATTGTAAGGATACTCCATGTCAACAATATCAAACACAATTTGCTCAGTCCTTGTGTTGTTAACAAATCCGAAGGTTACCGGCATGGTAATCTTCCCAAGTGCCACAATCTGCCGCCCTCCGAAGCCACAAAGAGGGTGCGTAGCATCATGAATCTTGTCTTCGGGCTCTTGCATTTGTCTGAAGGCTTTAGCAAATATAATGTCAGTTGCACTGCCTGTATCAACTAGGACATTGTGGACCAGAAATCCTTTGATCACGCAAGAGATAACCATGGCATCATTGTGGGGATAATCCTTAAGCTGAAGGTCTTCCTGAGAGAAGGTAATTGGGATATGGGACCATTTTGACTTGATGAAGGGTCCCTGCACTCCAACATGCTGCACCCTTCTCTGAGCCTCTTTCCTCTGCTTCTTGTTGGCCGGCTCTGAGCAAGAACCGCCTGTTATCGGGAGCACCAGCTTCGAAGCCGAAGCAGCTCCAGCTTGGTTGTTGAACGAAGCCATCAGCTCAGGAAAGTGGAAGTGAGTTCACCGGAGGTGGGCGCCAATGTTGGAGGCTTGTTCTCAGATGCTAAGAGTTAAGAACAAGGCAACACAGAAAATGTTAAATATTAAGGTCCTTCGTCCTCCACTACATTATATCCCTTCGGGATATAAGGAACTTCGGACGAAGGTTACGAAGGACGTACCTTCGTAAACTTAATAACGAGGGGTGAAGCATTCATATAAATCATGAGGTATAAAATAGACATTCAAATGTTAACATAGAATCATTTCCATTTCTACTAATATGAATGAACACAAATGATTTCAAATTACAAATGTACCTTCGGTCCTGAGGAAGGCAGGAGTACAAGTGTGATGCGAAGGCAAATGACAGATTCGCGTGAACAGTACAGAGGTACTGTTCATCTATTTATAGGCACAGGTCGCAGCCTGTGACAAATTACAATTATGCCCCTTACAAAAGTTTACAACATTGACTCAGACCTCTTATGGATAAAAAGGTCATTCTATTTCTATGTCGGTTTGTAACGCCGAAGCTCCATGAAAAGGAACCTTCGGCCATCTTTTGGAGACGACTTCAGCCAAGGCTGCTTCTTCGTGTGGGACCTTCGGCGCACCGAAGCACGACCCCAACAGGGTCGTACTCTAAGACCCAAACCACTGTCACCAGCAGGAGGATTTGACACAAAACTGATGAAAGTCTTGGAAGGTGGTAGATTCTAGGCAGAATACGCAACAGGGGCACCGACATTCGACACCCTGCCTCTAAGAATCATATCCAGCCGGCTTACCAGATCCACAGCAGGGATCCTCCTGTTGGTAACCCGGGTTGAGTTAGTGACACCACGATACAAATAGGCTGGATACGCTCTATCCTTCAGCGGCTAAATGTTCTTGAAAACAAAGTCTGCGACTACAGCTTCAGCAGTCAGACCTTTCTCCTTGAACAAGCCAATTTTAGCAAGCAGAACCCTGGCCTCAGTTATCTCCAAGTCTGTGGGTTATTCAGTCCAACTTGGAGCACGAACATCAAGCTGGGGGGAGGGATTTTCCATGATTCTCAACAATAAACCATTCTAGGCGCCATCCTTTGATGTTGTCTTTGAGTGGAATATCAAGGTACTCTGTCTTCCTCCCACGGCGCATCTCCAAACTTGCACCGCCCACGAGCTGATGCTGCCCCCCGGCCATTCCAGGCCGACAGTGATACAAGTACTTCCACAAGCCAAAGTGTGGTAGAATACCAAGGTAGGCTTCACACAAATGAACAAAAATAGAAACTTGCAGAACGGAATTGGGATTCAGATGAGTTAGATTCAGATGGTAGAAATCAAGGAGACCGCGGAAAAAAGGAGAAATAGGAAGAGCAAGGTTGTGGATGAGGAAAGGAACATAAATAACAGACTCGTGGGTATCCTCTGTTGGGACAGTAACCCCACGACAGATCCGTGAAGAACAAAGCTCTCTTGGAGGAAGAACTCCGACAGAGACAAGACAGAGAAGGTCATATTCAGAAACAACAGACATGTGATTACCTGCGAAAGGCAACTGACTGATGGGATCGATGGGGGGAATATTCGCAGCGGTGTAATTCTGGCTCTTTCGCTTGGGCGCCATCATAGTCTCGCCGGTGAACTGAGCGAAAGCGAGATCACCGGGAAACAGAGAAGGTTTGGAGGCAAAAAGTAGAGTTAGGGCTCAGAATGCAGAGGCACACGACAGTGTGGTACTGTTGGGTACCATAATTAGGGGTACCCCCAACGCTCCTAATCATGGCTAGTAAACACCCTCAAACCAACTGATGGGTGCGGTTCAAGCCAAGACTTCGTTTACCCGAAGGACGCGATTTCACCCGAGCCCAGCCTCGGGTTGGAACTATGGTCCCAGACGAATTCACGCCTCGCTCGAGGCCCTCCTCAGGCAGCGGGCGCCCCCTCAGATCTCCCGAGGCCCGGCTCAGGAAGGCTTCATTGTGAAGCAACCTTGGCCATACCGCCACACCAACCGACCGCTTCGCAGGCGCATTAAATGCAGGGGATGCCTGACGCCGTATCCTAACACACGCGCCTCAGTCGGCCAGGCCGAAGTGACCGTAGTCACTTCGCTCCTCTCCTTTACTGTTCGATATGACAGGAAAACAGCGTCACTCGCTCTGCTCCGACTGCCGTGTCAGCCACCCCGGCAACGACTGACAACAAGTCACGATCAACCACCGAGTTCAGCCTCGGGTGCAACAGGAAGCTCCGCCTCGCCCGACCACAGGCTCCGGCCTCGGGAGGAGGTCTCCGCCTCGCCCGACCCCCGGACTCGGCCTCGACCCCGATCTCGGGAGGAATCGCGTCCTCGCCCGACCCCGGCCTCGGCCTCAAGAGAAGTCTCCGCCTCGACCGACCCTGGGCTCGGACTGACCGCGCTAATAGGGGATGCATCATTTCCCTATTCCTAGCCTGCTCAGGCTACAAGGAACAAGACCGGCGTCCCATCTGGCTTACCCCGGCGACAGGTAATGATGGTGCCCCGCGTGCGCCATGACGCCGGTGGCTCTCAGCCCCTTACGACAGCAAGGAGACGTCAGCAGGGTACTCGCCGCGCTGCCAGCTGTGCTCCTACAGGACTCAGCCGCTCCTCCGATGGCCACACCATCACATGTACAGCGCCCAAGCTCTCCCCCAACAGCCACGTTGGCATGTACACAGGGCTTAGGCACTCCACTGCCAGACACGTTAGCGTATAGCTACGCCCTCCGTTGTACACCTGGACTCTCTCCTTGCCTCTATAAAAGGGAAGTCCAGGGCCACCCTGAGGGGGGTTCGCGCGAGGGAAGCGGCGGACGAGCTCTGTGTCCCTCTCTCTCTCTCTCCCTCACGCGACGCGCTTGTAACCCCTACTGCGAGCGGCACCCCTGGTGCAGGATAATACAAGGCTTGTCCCACATCTTGTGTTCCATCCCGCGCCAACCCATATGGGCAGGGACACGCAGCGACAATTCACTCATCGGTCTAGGGACCCCCCGGGGTCGAAACGCCGACAGTTGGCGCACCAGGTAGGGACCTGCTGCGTGTTAACGAACACCTTCCCGTTGAGCTCCAGATGGGGAGTCTTCAGCAACCTCTCCAGCCCGGGATGGTGCTCCGCTTCGGGAGTTTCGAGTTCATGTCCCTCGACGGTAGCTACGACATGGTACTCCTCCCCCCGCGGCGTGACGACAACGACGGTCTCCGACTCGCCCGGCGGCGGCGAGCTCTACGACAGCATCTCCCCGCGGCAGAAGAGGAGCACTCTGGTCGTCCCCGCCACCCTCCTCGTCGGAGGAGGCGGAGACGAGGAAACCATGGCCACGCAGGAGGCGGCACCTTGTCAGCTGTCGCACCAGAGTGAGCTGACGACGCCGGCACTCCCCAGGGGACATGTTGGACATTGCCCTCGCACCTGAGGCGACGGCGGGTGTCACTTCCCCGCGACGTGTCAGCCCCAAGCGGACTGATGACGCCAGCACCCTCGCAAAGGACCTGCTGGGCGTTACCCTCGTACCTGAGATGACGGTGTGCTCCGCCCCCGATGCGACTTCACCACCGTCCAACGACCAAGAGGTACCGTCCGTTTTCCATCCCGTACCTTTTCAGTTCAGCTTCGATCCATCTAGCGACCCCGCTATGGTGAGCGCCTTCGTAAAGGCGTATCCAAACCTTCCGGGGTACCACATGTGGTCGACCTGGGACCGACTGACAGCCGTCTCAACCTTCGGACCGGCGGGTTCTGAGGAAGAGGACGACCCTGACTCCGGTTGGGATTTCTCTGCCCTCAATGACCCCGGTGCCATGCGGGGCTTCATGTCCGCATGTGACCACTGCCTCTCCGGTTGTTCTGACGATGGCCATGACCTTGACGACGTGGGTTACGGCCCAATTCGCGAATGTTTCCACGTCGATCTGGGAGATCACAACGAAGGCAACCACCTCGGTATGCCAGAGGTTGACGATCCCCCTGGGCCCGCATCTCGCGTTGACATCCCGTGGGAGCTAGCTGTGGTCCCAGTCCCTGCGGGGGGTCAGGACATACAGCTCGAGCAAATCTGTGAGATGCAGGCCCGGGTCAACGGGGAAGCAGGCCGGCTTGTACAGCTCCGACAGAACATCGAACAGGAGTGGGTAGGCCGATCACTCGCTGGAGAAGCCTGTCATCAGGCCCAAGACATCCGGCGCCGCATCGTCGACAATGCCAGAGCAGCGCTGCCCTTGGCCGTCAGCGGATCCAGCCAGGACCTAGCTGCAGCAGCGATGCTGCTTCAGGCCATGCCAGAGCCATCCACCACCGAGGGGCGGTGTATCCAGGGCAAACTCAAGAATCTCCTAGAAGGCGCTGCGGTTCGACGAGCCGAGAGCTCCGCCTCCCGCAGGCGAGCTGACCCCTCGGAGCATCATGTGGTGTCCTCCCGGCGCATTCGAGAAGCCTCAGTCCATCCCGAGCGTACACGGGACGAGGTGCCCGCCGCCCGAGAACGCCTCGGCAATGAGCACCACCATCTCGACCATCGAGCCTGCCTCGATGAGAAGGTGCGCCGAGGCTACCATCCTAGACGCGGGGGACGCTGCAACAGTGAGGAGGATCGCATTCCTTCACCCGAACCACCCGGTCCACGAGTCTTCAGTCGGGCCATATGACGAGCACCGTTCCCTGCCCGTTTCCGAGCCCCGACTACTATCACCAAGTACTCGGGGGAGACGAGGCCGGAGTTGTGGCTCGCGGACTACCGACTGGCATGCCAGTTGGGAGGGGCGGATGATGACAACCTCATCATCCGTAATCTACCCCTTTTCCTCTCCGACGCCGCCCGAGCCTGGCTAGAGCATCTGCCTCCTGCGCAGATCTCCGACTCGGACGATCTGGTCAGAGCTTTCGCGGGGAACTTCCAAGGCATGTATGTGCGCCCTGGGAACTCGTGGGACCTCCGAAGCTGCCGCCAGCAGCCAGGGGAGTCCCTCCGAGAGTACATCCGGCGGTTTTCAAAGCAGCGCACCGAGCTGCCCAACGTTACCGACTCGGATGTCATCGGGGCTTTCCTTGTCGGCACCACTTGCCGAGACTTGGTGAGCAAACTGGGGCGCAAGACTCCCACCCGTGCGAGCGAACTGATGGACGTCGCCACCAAGTTCGCCTCGGGTCAAGAGGCAGTCGAAGCCATCTTCTGGAAGGACAAGCAGCTTCAGGGGGAGCCGAAGACAGACGCCCCTGAGGCGTCCGCCCAGCGGGGCACGAAGAAGAAGGCTAAAACAAGTCGCGAGCGAAGCGCGACGCCGTAGACGCGAATCTCATCGCTACGGCCGAGCACAGGAACCCTCGGAAACCTCCTGGAGGGGCCGACGCGCTCGACAAGATGCTCAAAGAGACGTGCCCCTATCACCAGGGGCCCGTCAAGCACACCCTCGAAGAATGTGTCATGCTCCGACGCTACTTCCATAAGACCGGGCCCCTGGCGGAGGATGGCAAGGGCCATGACAACGACAAGAAGGAGGGCGGCAAGGAAGAGGGATTCCCCGAAGTCCATAACTGCTTCATGATCTACGGCGGGCAGGAGGCGAACGCCTCGGCTCGGCACCGCAAGCAGGAGCGCCGGGAAGTCTGCTTGGTGAAGGTGGCGGCGCTAGTCTACCTAGATTGGTCCGACAAGCCTATCACCTTCGACCAAGGCGACCACCCCGACTTCGTGCCAAGCTCGGGAAGGTACCCGCTCGTCGTCGATCCGATCATCGGCAATGTTAGGCTCTCCAAGGTCCTCATGGACGGAGGCAGCAGCCTTAACATCATCTACGCCGACACCCTGGAACTCTTAGGGGTTGATCGGTCCGAAGTCCAGGCCGGTGCGGCACCCTTCCACTGGATCGCGCCTGGGAAGCGAATCCTACCCCTCAGACGGATCGACTTACCCGTCTGCTTCGGAACTCCCTCTAACTTCCGAAAGGAAGCTCTCACCTTTGAGGTCGTCGGGTTCGGAGGAACCTACCATGCGGTGTTGGGAAGACCATGTTACGCCAAGTTCATGGTCGTCCCCAACTACACCTACCTCAAGCTCAAGATGTCGGGCCCGAATGGGATCATCACCGTCGGATCCACGTACCGCCACACGTACAAATGCGACGTGGAGTGCGTGGAGTACGCCGAGGCTCTCACCGAGTCCGAGGCCCTCGTCGCCGACCTGGAACGCCTCTCCAAGGAGGCGCCCGACGCGAAGCGGCACGCCGGCAACTTCGAACCAGTCGAGGCGGTCAAGTCCGTCTCTCTCAACCCCAGCAACAACGCCAGCAAGCAAGTTCGGATCGACTCCGAGCTCGGCCCCAAATAGGAAGCAGTGCTCATCGACTTTCTCCACGCAAACGCCGAAGTCTTTGCGTGGAGTCCCTCGGACATGCTCGGCATACCGAGGGATGTCGCCGAGCACTCACTAGACATCAGAGCTGGAGCCCGACCCATGAAGCAAACCCTGCACCGTTTCGACGAAGAAAAGCGCAGGGCCATAGGCGAGGAGATCCACAAGCTACTCGCGGCAGGGTTCATCAAAGAGGTATTCCATCTTGAATGGTTAGCTAACCCTGTTCTTGTAAGGAAGAAGGATGGAAAATGGAGGATGTGTGTAGACTACACTGGTCTAAACAAAGCATGTCCGAAAGTTCCCTACCCTATACCTCACATCGATCAAATCGTAGACTCCACCGCTGGGTGCGAAACCCTGTCATTCCTCGATGCCTACTCAGGCTATCACCAAATCAAGATGAAAGAGTCCGACCAGCCCGCGACTTCTTTCATCACACCTTTTGGCATGTACTGTTACACTACAATGCCATTTGGGTTGAGGAATGCAGGCGCCACTTACCAGAGGTGCATGAATCACGTGTTCGGAGAACACATCGGCAGAACGATCGAGGCTTACGTCGAAGACATTGTTGTCAAGACGAAGAGAGCCTCCGACCTCCTCTCTGACCTTGAAACGACATTCAAGTGTCTGAGAGCGAAAGGCGTGAAACTCAATCCCGAGAAGTGTGTCTTCGGAGTCCCCCGAGGCATGCTCCTTGGATTCATCGTCTCCGAGTGGGGCATCGAGGCCAACCCGGAGAAAATCGTGGCCATCACCAACATGGGACCGATCAAAGATTTGAAAGGAGTACAGAGGGTCACGGGATGCCTTGCGGCTCTGAGCCGCTTCATCTCATGCCTTGGCGAGAAAGGCTTGCCTCTGTATCGCCTCTTAAGGAAGGCTGAGTGCTTCACTCGGACCCCCGAGGCCGAGGAAGCCCTCAGAAACCTTAAGGCGCTCCTTACGAACACAACCATCCTGGTGCCCCCCACTGCAGGAGAAGCCCTCTTGATCTACGTAGCCGCGACTACTCAGGTGGTCAGCGCCGCGATCGTAGTCGAGAGACGAAAAGAAGGGTACGCACTACTCGTCCAGAGGCCAGTCTACTTCATCAGCGAAGTGCTTTCCGACACCAAAGCCCGCTACCCATAGATCCAGAAGCTGCTCTACGCAGTGATCCTGACACGGCGAAAGTTGCGACACTACTTCGAGTCTCATCCGGTAACTGTGGTGTCATCCTTCCCCTGGGGGAGATCATCCAGCGCCGCGAGGCCTCGGGTAGGATAGCAAAGTGGGTGGTGGACCTTATGGGCGAAACACTATCATTCGCTCCTTGGAAGGCCATAAAATCCCAGGTCTTGGCAGACTTCCTGGCTGAGTGGACTGACACCCAGTTACCGACAACTCCAATCCAGCCCGAGCTCTGGACCATGTACTTCGATGGGTCACTCATGAAAACAGGAGCGGGCGCTGGCCTGCTCTTCGTTTCACCCCTCGGAAAGCATCTTCGCTACGTCATTCGCCTCCATTTTCCGGCATCAAACAACGTGGTCGAGTACGAAGCACTGGTTAACGGGCTATGCATCGCCATCGAGCTAGGGGTCCGACGCCTCAACGCTCGAGGCGACTCGCAGCTTGTCATTGACCAAGTCATGAAGAACTCCCACTGCCGTGACCGGAGGATGGAAGCCTACTGCGACGAAGTCCGGTGCCTGGAAAACGAGTTCTACGGGCTGGAGCTCAACCACATCGCCCGATGGTACAATGAGACTGCGGACGAGCTGGCGAAAATAGCCTCGGGGCAAACAACGGTTCCCTCGGACGTCTTCTCCAGAGACCTACATCAACCATCCGTCAAGATCGACGACGCGCCCGAGCCTGAGGAAGCCTCGGCCCAGCCCAAGGTACCCTCGGCCGCACCCGAGGCACCCTCGGCCATCGAGGAAGAGGCCTTGCCCGTCGAAGCGGAGCAGAATGGGGTCACACCAGATCCGAACTGGCAGACCCCGTACCTGGAATATCTCCTCCGAGGAGAGCTTCCCATCGACAAGACCAAAGCTCGGCGGCTGTCTCGGCGTGCCAAGTCATTTGTCTTGCTGGGTGATGAAAAAGAGCTCTATCACCGCACCCCTCGGGCATCCTCCAACGATGCATATCTATCTCCCAAGGACAAGAGCTATTGCAAGAAATACACTCAGGGGCTTGCGGCCACCATGCAGCACCTCGAGCCCTCGTGGGGAATGCCTTCCGACAAGGTTTCTACTGGCCAACCGCGGTGGCCGATGCCATAGGATTGTGCGCTCATGCCGGGGGTGTCAATTCTATGCAAAGCAGACGCATCTGCCCGCTCAGGCCTTGCAGACGATACCCATCACCTGGCCATTTGCTATGTGGGGTCTAGACCTCGTCGGTCCCTTGCAGAAGGCACCCGGGGGCTTCACGCACCTGCTGGTCGCTATCGACAAATTCTCCAAGTGGATCGAGGTCCGACCCCTAAACAGCATCAGGTCCGAGCAGGCGGTGGCATTCTTCACCAACATCATCCATCGGTTCGGGGTCCCAAACTCAATCATCACCGACAATGGCACGCAGTTCACCGGAAAAAAGTTCCTGGACTTCTGCGACGACCACCACATCCGTGTGGACTGGGCCGCCGTAGCTCATCCCATGATGAATGGGCAGGTGGAGCGTGCCAACGGTATGATTCTGCAGGGGCTCAAACCAAGGATCTACAACGACCTCAACAAGTTCGGCAAGCGGTGGATGAAAGAGCTACCCTTGGTAGTCTGGAGTCTGAGGACGACGCCAAGCCGCGCCACGGGTTTTACGCCGTTCTTTCTAGTCTATGGGGCCGAGGCCATCCTCCCCATGGACTTAGAATACGGGTCCCCGAGGACCAAGGCGTACGACGACCGAAGTAACCAGACCAGCCGAGAAGACTCGCTGGACCAACTCGAGGAGGCTCGGGACGTCGCCCTACTACATTCGGCACGGTACCAGCAGTCGCTACGGCGCTACCACGCCCGAAGCGTTCGGTCCCGAGGCTTCCAGGTGGGAGACTTGGTGCTTCGCCTGCGACAGGACGCCCGAGGGCACCACAAGCTCACTCCTCCATGGGAAGGGCCCTTCATCATCACCGAGATCTTGAATCCCGGAACATACAAGCTGGCCAACGACCGGGGCGAGGTCTACAGCAACGCTTGGAACATCCAACAGCTACGTCGCTTCTACCCTTAAGATGTTTTAAGTCGTTCATGTACCTCGTTTACATACACAAAGTCTAACCATCAAGGAAGGGTCGGCCTTGCCTCAGCAAAGCCCGACCCTCCCTCGGGGGCTAGAAGGGGGGAACCCCCTCTGCGTCAAAATTTTCCTTGGAAAAATTTTCTACCAAAACAACCTTTGTGCTTTCGACTTCCGTATCGATAGCGGGATCCTGAGAACAACGAGAGTACACATAAGCGGCAAGGCCGACCGAGTCGAGGAACTCCTACGCCTCTGGGATACGGATACCTCACTCATCACCTTCCGCGAGAAGTAACTCACGCTCGGATAAGCGATCCTGCTACCGAACAAGTCCTAACACTCGGGTAGAAAACGACTTTCGTGCCTTCTCGACTGTTCCAATAATGGAGTCCTTCGACCAAATGAGAGCGCACGTAAGCGGCAAGGCCAATCGAGCCGAGGGACTCCTACGCCTCCGGGATACGGATACCTCACTCATCACCTTCCGCGAAAAGTAACTCTCGTTCGGATAAACGATTCTGCTATTGACAGACAAGTCGTGATGCTCGAAACAAGAGGAGAGAAGACGCAGCTTTTTAAACACGACGATAAAGTGTTTAGGCCTCGGCGGCCGCGAAAAGGCATGCGCATGCTACAAACAAACTGTTCCTGCAGGTTCGGGCATCGGCAGGGGGGCAGCAGCATCCTCGGCGTTGTTCCCACCCTTGGCGGAACCAGGCCCGGCCTCGGACGGCGACCCGGGCAAAAGGACCTCCACCTAAGGGAGGACGCCAGCATCGCGCCAGCAGATGTCTTGGCCAAGCTCCAGCGGCTGCTACCACATCTTCCTCGGCCTGGGAAGCTGCCATCTCCCGGGCCGATGAAGTCTCTTTCCGAGCCGACTCCGCGTCTGTCCGCGCTAACACCGCTGCCTCCGGCTCCGGCTCATCGCAGAGCAGCCGAGGGTTCCGAAAACTGAGCAAGGGAAGCCTAGAGCGGCAAGGCCGACAGAGCCGAGGGACTCCTACGCCTCCAAGATACGGACACCTCACTCATCACCTTCCGCGAAAGGCAACCGACGCTCGGTTAAGTGGTTCGGCTAGCCAACAGACAAGTCCCAGCGCTCGGAATGAGGAAGACACACAGCTTCACTCTCGAATACCCAAATGTTCAGGCCTCGACAGCCACAAAGAACAAACATATATACCTAGGGTAACTATGCTACACAGACTTAGACATCGGCAGAACCCTCGGCGGTTCTCCCGACCTACGACAAATGTCTAAATACTTGAAGCGGTTACATTTTGCTCCGGAAAAAAACCCGGTATATCTCCTTACAAACGGGACTCCGGTTCCGTTCCCACGGGTACGAACTACCGCCACACCAGGGGGCCCGCAGGATGACGAACTCCAAGCGGCTTGCCAGCGACCTCTGCAGCAGCAGAGACGACGACCTCCACCTTGGGCGGCTAAACAGCAGCAGCGATGACCTCAGGACAAACGCTGTTGTGAAGAGGCCCTCGCCCACGCCCCCACACGAGGGGCGAGGACAAGCCGCTAAGGCCGAAGAGTCGGAGGGCGCCGACCGTGGGTTCGAACCCACCGACACCGCGCCGACGAACAGCGGACGCCCCAAAGCGCACCGGTAGGTCCTCACTCCCGTCCTCGCTGAGGCCGCCCCAGAACACGAGCACCGCCCTCGCGGCGTGAGACATGCTGGGCAACCCTCTGGCGCGGCTGACGGCGCGAGGAAGACCTGGACGTGGCCGGCCCGTGCGCGGCACGACCGCCGCCCGGACGAAGGACGGAAAGCTGCACCCTGTCCAGGAAGCAGCAGTTCGCCTTCCCCCGCATGGCTGGAGGAAGCCTCCGCAGGGCTGGAGGATGCCTTTCTCCCCCAAACGCTGGGGGAAGAAAAGGGTTACCGGCCCACGCGGAGGCAACCCCCCACTCGGTGCACTCCTCCGCCTTAGCCCGGATGACGAAAATCCTTGAAGCTAAGGGCGGGGCGGAGGCCGCAGCTCGGCTTGCTTCTCCCCACCAAACTGCCCATTGGTGAGGGAAGGCAGCCGGGTTGCACGACGAAAATCCTTGAAGCCGAGCGATGGCTGAAAGGTGCCGATCTCCACGAGGCCACGCTCCTCCAACGACAACAAGAGCAAGGCGACGCTGGAGCACCCCATCCGGGAGCTCAAAAGGCGGAAGGGCGCAAGGCATGAGAGGAGGACGAAGGCATGGCCACTGCCCAGGGGATCGGTCCCCCTTTTATAGGCAGACCTCCTCGCTTGCACCCCTTAGCGTCACGGGCAAAATACCCACTGACATCCTCCAGGGTTCTCCCCCCACGACACGGGGGCTGGGACCCACACGTCATACAAGCTGATCCGAAGCACGAAGAAGGCGAACCGTCGCACGCGAGGCATGTAATCGTCCCGCGGTTACAAGCGCTCTCCCATCTTCGCAGAAACCGGTGGTCGAAACGGTGGACTGCCACACGACGGGCATCCAACTGCACCGCAACTATGCGCCCCTTCGGCTCCATCCACATCCGGTGGACCAGCGCAAAGGAAGCAGGCCCGCATGTCATGTAACCGGCGCGCCGGTTACGACGTGCAAGAAGCTACACCGACACTCACGCCAATGTTGTGCCTCCTCGACTGCGGAACCGGTACCGTGACTCGAGGTACCCCTGCGCATGACCCAACAGTGCCAATTAAAGGCGACGGCCACGGGTCAGTCAGCCGTGGGGTAGGCATGACGGTTGGCTTGGTCAAAAGTGGGCCGGCAATAACTGCAGCAGCAGACGAGCGGAGGCAGTAGTCAAGTTGCCTGCAAGCTCGCGTCCCCTCTTAAGGCGACAGGAGAGCCCTCTCCCACGGCGTGAAGACGACGCGCCCATGCCCCATTCCTCGAACGGCTCTCACGCGCAACGGGCGTCACGCGAATCGCCTGTCCCGTCGCATTAACTCCACGACGGAGCAGGCAACACCTCTAGCAGGCGAGGCGGGCGTCGCTTCGCCTTCGCCATAATGACCGCGTCAAAAAAGGTGCGCCACCTTATTTAAATTCATATCCTTCCCCTCCTCCTCTCTCTCTCTCTTGCCACAGGGACCGGGAAAGGGGATGTTGTGGAAAGGATCCTTCTCGGCGGAGGAAGCGGGCCCCGAGCCCCCCTACTGATCAGGGGTTCGAAGGCTGGCCCCTCGGAAAGGTTTCGACAACCGCCCCAGAGCACTCGGACTTCAAGCCCATTACTGATCAGGGGTTCGAAGGCTGGCCCCTCGGAAGGGTTCGACAGCCGCCTCAGACCGCTCGGGCTCCGCGCCCACTACTAATCAGGGGTTCCTAGGCTGGCCCCTCGGAAGGGTTCGACAGTCGCCCCAGAGCATGCAGAGTGAGGGATGACTCTAGGTACGTTCGATACATAACCAAGGCTCGGGCTACGCTCCCGAGGTACCCTAGGACATTTCCAAGACCGGCGGGAACGATTTGTAACGGAATCCCACCGGAGGGAGGCATCGAGCCCTCGAACCCTGTCGAAGGGGTCTGGGTCCGGCGAATCACCCGCAGGTACTTTTGGAGCGCGCCTCTGGGCCACAGCCGACCCCTAACGAATGGGGCACGGGCGTCCACTCGGATCACCCATTAGCAGCTCACTAGAAACACCATGTTCGGCGCCCTCCGAGGGCAACATGGCGCTTTCCCCCCCTCCTCCTTGCGGAAAGGCGACGCAGGGGCGTATAATAAAAGTCGGGAAAGTCCTTGATCGTCCTCTCGCTCCGTGCAGAGGCTCAGGGGCTGCTCTCGCACCCGGCTACGGCCAAAACTGTTGACAGCGTAAACAAACCAGTTTGATAACTTGGAACCCGACCACGCACCCGGGCTACTGCAGGGCCGCATGAGGGAACGATCAGACCGGCCGAAGCACCACGAAAATCATTCAGACCTCAGAGGAGTCAAACCACTCCTCCGAGGCCTCGGGGGCTACACCCGGCGGGTGCGCTTGCGCGCACCCACCAGAACAAGGCAAAAACCGAGAAAGGTCGGTCCCCTCACCGAAAACGTGGCAAAAGCCTCCAAGCGAGTACCATCACTCCCTTCGAGGCTTGGGGGCTACTGTCGGGTACCATAATTAGGGGTACCCCCAACGCTCCTAATCATGGCTGGTAAACACCCTCAGACCAACTGACGGGTGCGGTTCAAGCCAAGACTTCGTCTGCCCGAAGGACGCGATCTCACCCGAGCCCAGCCTCGGGTTGGAACAGTGGTCCCAGACGAATTCACGCCTCGCCCGAGGCCCTCCTCAGGCATCGGGCGCCCCCTCGGATCTCCCGAGGCCCGGCTCCGGAAGGCTTCATTGTGAAGCAACCTTGGCCATACCGCCACACCAACCGACCGCTTCGCAGGCGCATTAAATGCAGGGGATGCCTGATGCCGTATCCTGACACACGCGCCTCAGTCAGCCAGGCCGAAGTGACTGCAGTCACTTTGCTCCTCTCCTTTACTGTTCGATATGACAGGAAAACAGCGCCGCTCGCTCCGCTCCGACTGCCGTGTCAGCCACCCCGGCAACGACTGACAACAAGTCACGATCAACCACCAAGTTCAGCCTCGGGCGCAACAGGAAGCTCTGCCTCGCCCGACCACAGGCTCCAGCCTCGGGAGGAAGTCTCCGCCTCGCCCGACCCCTGGACTCGGCCTCGACCCCAGTCTCGGGAGGAATCACGTCCTCGCCCGACCCCGGCCTCGACCTCGAGAGAAGTCGCTAATAGGGGATGCATCATTTCCCTATTCCTAGCCTGCTCAGGCTACAAGGAACAAGACCGGCGTCCCATCTGGCTTACCCCGGCGACAGGTAATGATGGTGCCCCGCGTGCGCCATGACGCTGGTGGCTCTCAGCCCCTTACGACAGCAAGGAGACGTCAGCAGGGTCCTCGCCGCGCTACCAGCTGTGCTCCTACATGACTCAGGCGCTCCTCCGACGGCCATGTCATCACATGTACAGCGCCCAAGCTCTCCCCCAACGGCCACGTTGGCATGTACACAGGGCTTAGGCACTCCACTGCCGGACACGTTAGCGCATAGCTACGCCCCCCGTTGTACACCTGGACTCTCTTCTTGCCTCTATAAAAGGGAAGTCCAGGGCCACCCTGAGGGGGGTTCACGCGAGGGAAGCGGCGGACGAGCTCTGTGTCCCTCTCTCTCTCTCCCTCACGCGACGCGCTTGTAACCCCTACTGCGAGCGGCACCACTGGTGCAGGATAATACAAGGCTTGTCCCACATCTTGTGTTCCATCCCGCGCCAACCCATCTGGGCAGGGACACGCAGCGACAATTCACTCGTCGGTCCAGGGACCCCCCGGGGTCGAAACGCCGACAGGTACAAATGGGGTTTTCCTGGGCCAGACGCCATTCCTAAAAAAGTGCCCAGTCGTCACTCGGTCGTTTTTTCCAAAATGGCCGAGGTGGCCCAATATAACTCAGCCGTTGTTTCTAAAACGCTGACGTACCAGTCTTCACTCGGTCTTTATTTCTAAAACACCGACGTGGCCCGTTATCACTCAGCTGTTATTTCTAAAACGCCGACATCATTAGTAATCACTCAGCCATTATTTCTAAAACGCTGGCAAGCTTAAAAGGACTCGGCTGTTACCTCTAAAACGCCGACATCGCAAAAAAAAACCACTCGGTGACTACCTCTGAAGATACTAACAGTAAATCAGCCGTTTTTTCCCTACGAATATGTAGGCAGATCTAAAAAACAACTCAATGATTCCAAGTCGTTACTCAAGCATTACTTCCGAGAACAACGACTACGTTAAAGCATAAACATGATTCATCGACCGACTGAAAAAGGAACGACGACAAAGCAAAGAAACACTGAATGGGATGAAGTCTTCTTCATTATAAAAAGGAGGGGGAGTATTACCAAACTTAAAAAACCAACTCATTATGAGTCGGTTTTCTCCCCACTGTTCGATACATTACACTACTACATTACATTTCACTACACTATACTACTAACTACCACTACATTATTCTACTAATACTACTTCTACTACTACCTATCTATACTAATATTTAAACCAGTGGTGCTTAGCCACTGGCCTTATTGCTGCCGCTGCTACCGTCGCCGCCGTCGCCCTTGTCGCTGTTGTCGCCGATGTCGCCCTTGTCGCTGTTGTCGCCGCCGTCGCCCTTGCCGTCACCTTCGTCGTCGTCGCTGTCGCCGTCGCCTCCGCTGTCGTCATCGCCCTCGCCATCACCGCCACCGCCGCTCTCCTCGGACGAGTCTGAGGAGTTCTCCTCGTCCGAGGAGACCTCCGACTCATCCGAGCCCTCGAGCCCGGTGCGCTCGATGGCTCGGATGTAGGTCCACACCTCCGCGGCGATCCCCTGGGAGTCGTCTGAGTCATCAGACAACGCTGGGGGAGAGGCAGGGATCGGCGATACCTCGGACTCGGAGGAGAACTCCTCCTCCGAGTACTCGGAATCGCTGAAGTCCTCCGAGGGAGGAGTCGGCTCGCGTTTCCGCTTATCGCCGGAATGGTGTGAAGAGCTCCTGCCTTTCTTGCTCTTGCCCATGGTGGAGTAGAAGAAGAAGAAAAGAGAGTAAGCAACAAGCGGCAGTAAGATGTGTGAAGATGACGGAGAAGCAAGCATACTATTTATAGGAGAAGAAGGCAACCGCTCACCTCCTACCACGGCCACTGAACAGTCGCAAAAATTCAATATGCAATTCAAATCGTCTGGAAACACGTCAGGCGACTGGCACCGTTTCACGCAACACGGCACCCATTGGGACTCAAGTCAACAGCATGGATGATATGATTACACCCGCGGTCACATCGAGTTACTACTCAGGGACAGTTTGCTAAACGCTCAGCGCACCAAGTCGTCCCTTACCCACACCCATTGGGGGGGACTGTCACACCCGTTTCTAAAGGGCAGAGCCGGGTGCATAGCATATGTGTGCCAGGATCTATTTCCACACATATGTTGACGTCACAAGTGTAATATATCAAAAGAACAATGCATAAGAGCGTAAATAACGATTATATTAATATATTACACTTCGAACAGACATAATGTCTTAACCTTTATTCATCAAAGTACAGCGAACATGGACATCCATCCACAGGAAGATGACCGGGGGTATCACTAGACTAGCATCCATGGAGTTCAGCATCATATCTTCATCTGCAACTTCTGATCAAAATTAAGCAAGGGTGAGCTCACTTATGGTCGGGGCTCAGCAAGTGGGGGAAAAACTAATGCAAGTCTAACAAGGTGAGGCTGAGGTTGAGCAGTAAGCATTTTAGTTGGTCAGCATTTTATTAACAACATCTGTCTTACTAATAAGTGTGAATCCCAAGTATTCCCATTAAGCAAAGATACAAGAGTATTTCAAAAACACTTAAGTGAAACCACTTAAGCAAACCATTGGTAGACCATCGGATCTCGATTTATTTCCACCTTCAAGTTCAATTATCATGTGAGGAGTCCAGGCTGCTCATAACCGTGAGCACGGCTGATATATCAGTTTTACACTCTGCAGAGGTGGCGCATCTTTACCCATGAGTCGCGATTCCCTTCTAGCCTGGGTTAGCTAGACCCTTATTCACTTCCGAGGTGAATTGCCAGGGTCTCACTACGAGGCTTCTCCCTAGAGTCCTCATTACGCAAATGCTGGAAATGGTCAACTGCATAAGGCACACCTACCGTAACCAACTTATAGTCCAGACTACAGGGTAAAGCTTTGGGAACTATGCCCGTGTCCAATCTGCCTGAGCCAGAACTATAAGAGCTTGCCAGATGCCCCCGTCCGGTCGACCACGACCAGCACCCAACATAAGACTTCCCTAGTTATTTAGCCAAGACCAGAGCCATGATAGTTCTCATGGTAGCACTATTTTCCCAGGTGGTCACTCCATGTTCCAATTAATATGCAATAATCTTGTTTAACCATCGGGTTAACAACAATAATGTAAACTTACCATTTGGAACATTAATATCATAAGCGGGAGTGACTGCATAAAGTTAAGTTGTAGCAATAGCATAGCTACTAATGTAAAGTATAATTCCCAGGTTTGATCAAGGAATAAGGTTGGAAAGGTTATCTAAATAGGTAACCCGTCAAATTATGCATATATATATCCAAAAGAATAAACTTTATTAAATGTATTGTTTGGGATCAAACAAAGTATGCAGAGGGAGAAGTCCACTTGCCTTGCTTATTGAAAACTTGAGGTTCTTGAATCTTGATTCTCAAATTTGGGATCAATCACTGAATATCACACAAACAAACAAGAAGAAACAAACACCACTCAATAACATACAACATTCACCATACGCAAAGCTAAAAGAAAACATAACAAAAAGAGCGTTCGCTTTTCAAAAACATTACACGCAAGAGCTATAATAAAAAGGTATTCTTTTCAAAAGTGTGTGATCTATACTTTATAAAATAAGGCATGAGCTTAAAAATATCTTAATTAAAATATACAAATATTTGGTTTACCAATTTAATCTTTTATAAAACGTTATACGCGATACGTCTAAGATAAAGGATTTATAAGACGATAAAACATGTTATAACGATATTAAACATTTTTAACCTTTTAGAATAGATATAAGTTATATATATCTAAGGTTAATGGGCTACTAATCACGTTATTAATTTTAGAAGCATTATGAAGCATTTTATAAATATTGTTAACCAATTACTTATGACAAATTAAGATATAAGTCTAAATAGATTTTATGTAAAAAGGTCATTATTATTAAACACATATTTATGGAAAGTTATGATATATACCTTAAATGAACTTTTGTGTAAAAGATAATAAACATATAACTATATTTTATTTTTGTTAGAAAGCACATAGCCTATATTATTATATTCGAAGTTATAACATTTTAAGTTTAAAGAACCTAGACTCTTATTACTTTATTTTATCCTCTAGGAAAAACTAAGTGATTCGTATATAATGTGCACTAAATTCTATGAAATCATTAATCATGCCATAAATCTATTTAAGAATAAATTGATTATAAGTTTGACTAATAAATTATGATAAAGGATAATTAATCTATTAATTATCTTTAATTCTATTGTAGGGACAAATAATCTAAATGATCTAATTCATTAGAGAGGAAATTATGTATAAACTATCATTTTAGTTTATAAAAGTAATGACCCTTGTTATCTTTTAATTAAGAAAATATAAATAATCTATTAATTTATCTTCTATTTTATTAAGAAACATATGTCTACATATTCATTTAAGTTTCTATTTAACACGGCTATTCTTAAATATCTATAATAAATCTTATTAAATCAAAATCATGATGTCTATAAAATGGGTCATTTTACCGTTACAAACAAATTTTCTAATTCATGGTAAGAAACCTATATTTACCAACATAACTATCAATTTTTTTATTAGGAAAGCATGAGTGCATAATTAAGTTATTTTAATATTATTATAAAATTCTACTATTTTGGTTTTCTCCCTTTTTTCTAAATAGAATTTATAAGTATAACTAAAAATTGTTTATTTAATTCCTCTAACATTAATATACTAAGAATTAATTATAAATTACTAAATGGGACTTTTAATAACCTATTCATGGTTATTATGACATAAATGAGCATTTTACTATTCTAAGTAATTAGGTGCTATACTTATGAATACATTTACTATGAACAGTAAAATCTATACATTTTTCATTCGACCGAAAATACGTGGCTTAATTTTCTATTTCAATTTCTAAAATTACACTTGTATCAATAATAACCGGTTATCGCTCCACACACTAAAGCGAAAACAAATCCGTAAACATTTCTAGTATGAAAATCACTAAGTTAGTGAATAGTGACTGTGCTCATTTTTAAAATTATAAAATCATACACATATTAAAGTATTGTCGCGGAATTCGATTTTGGCTACCCATATACATCGGAATTATACACGAATCGTCAAATCGCATCAATATCACAACGATAAATTGCAAGATTCATAAATTAATTTAAAACATGACTTAGAAAGTAAATTAGCGGGTTGTCTTCAACCTTGGGTGAACTAACGACGGCAAACGGGCTCGAGCGCGCGACTAGGCGAAGGCTTGGCACGGGGTTCGGGCACGTCTCCGGTGAGGAACAGCGAGCTCCAGTGAGTCTCCACGGACGGTGAGGCAGACTGCAACGACGTGGGTGAATTCCGAGCGCGATGGCGTCGACTCCAGCGACGGCGTGGGTGAGTAAGAAATGTGAGGAAGAGAGGGAGCTCGGGGAGGAAGAGAGCTCGGCTGTGGGAGGAAGAGGAGCTCATCGTCCAATTTATAGAGGATGGGAGGGAGAGAAAGGGGTGCCGGGGTCTTCATGCTATTGATGGGAGAGAGTAACGGGCGAGTTAAATATCCATTGATGCTCCTTAACTCGCGATGAAGAAGGGTCGGCTCAGGTCGTGCAAACGCAGGCGTCCTGGTGCGTGGCGCTTGGGCTTCAGGCGCGCATTGCTCCTGCGCGGGGGCTTCGATCGGCTAGAGCGTCGGGCTGTACGGGGTGGGGCATGGCTCGGCCGCGGTTGCGGCGCGTCGGGCTGCGCGCGGTGCGCGGGGGCGCTCGGGCGCGTGCAGGGGCACTGGTCGCGGTGGCCCTGCTCGTGGATGGCGTCGGGGTTGCGCACGTCGGCTTCTCGGCGCAGCAGGGCGGCGCGTTGGGGCGCGGCTCGGGTCGCGGCCGCTGCTCGGCCGGCTTGGGTAGGGGCGCTCGCCCGCGGGCGCGCGGTGTGCGCGGGGCGCGCAGGGGCTCGGCTCCTCGGCTGGCGCGAAGAGCCGGAGAGAGAAGCGAGGGGGAAGGAGAGAGAGAGAGGAGGTGGGAGAGAAGAAGCAGTGGTGGCGGCGGCTAGCAGGCAGGAGGCCAGGCGCGCGCTAGGGTTAGAAGGGGGCGCGGCAGCTGGGCCTTATGGGCCAAAAGCGATTAGGTTATTTTTTTTCTTCTTCTCTTTTTTTTCTTCCTAATTTCATAAACTTATTTTTAAATATCTCTAAAATTCATAATAACTAAACCAAAATGATTTATAAATAAAATACTAATTCTTGGACTAATATTTATTATATTACTTATTTGGATTTTCAATTAAGAAGAAATGCTATTAAATATTCAAAAATCAATTATGGGCAATTAAAAATCATTCCAAAGGCAAATAAATGACAACCATTTAAAATAAAATTCATTACCATCTTTACCTTTAATAACTAAATTTATTATTTATATTTGATGATTTTTATGGTGTTACAAATCTATCCCTCTTAAAAAGAATCTCGTCCTCGAGATTAAGAAAGGCTAGCAAGACAACAAAGGTCATGGTTTATTTGTAGGTTCTTAGTTCTCATTGAACTCCTCCAAACTTAAGGAACTTCCTTACTTCTCTGCTCCAAAATGTATACTAATCAAGCGTCCTTCATCATCATACTTATAGAATGGTGGGTCTTCTGAACTATTGCTTAGGTCATGCTTGGCAGCTTTCTTCTTTATTCGGTCTATACGCTTCTCGGGGCATTCGCGAATAAGATGTCCTTCATTTTTGCAGTAATAGCAAGCACCTCTTGCTTTAAGTTTTTTGCGAGTCAACTTTGCTTGACCAACAGGGGGTGAGGGTTGACCGGGTGTCTGTATCTCATATAGCTGAGTCTGACTTGATTCTTCTGTTTGGGTATCCATGTGTTTCAGGGCTTTTGCTTGAGGTGGACTAATCATGTATCCAAACATTTTTCTATTCATTTTGTTGTTCTTCATTCCATTCATTGACTATCTCGGTGACTCATTTTTCTCGTTCATAGTTGTTAGGGTAGGAATATTGTCGTTGGCATCATTTACTTCATTTCCATTGGGGTTCATCATCTGGTTAGAGAGTAAAAGAGATAGTGAGACAAGATTACATAAGAGGCTTGTATGATATGAAGATAAAGGGCGAACACAACTTTTTGATTTCCAAGATAAGATTAGTCAAGGAGCAAGGATGGTTTCAGATTTCTCCTAGCTTCATCATACTACAAGAGAGTACAAGTGTTATAATCCTTAACAGAGATCTTTTAAACTTTATAGATTTCAGAGCATGATGTCCAAATCATCTTTCTGATCCAACCGTATTTCTCTGAGCACAATTTGAGAGAAAGACTTGAGCGGGATTTTAGGGCAACTACAATAGAGCATCATATTGTTTGCATGTAGCAGATGACACCACACTTTATTTTCTTTATAAAGAGGCAAAACACAATAGGTGCGAAAGATTCTCAAATTTATTCATATATCACTTAGCACAATTACAATTTCTCAAAGGGGCAACGACTTGACACTTTTTCGTGAGACATACTCCTTCTTCTAGCTAAACGATATATTATTCTTCCTTGATAGATGTACCAATCTGAGCTGGAGGTCGATTGTCTTCAACTACTATTCTTTCTCCAGATGGAGTTTCCAAACATATGGTTCTCTCAGTATGTTGGATTACTGCTTTAGTTCTTTGTAACCAATTCTTTCCAAGAATCACATCCTTTCCCATTGATTCTATCACTAGGAGATCAGCTGGAAAATCTATCCCGTTGATTTTAACACTTACTTTCGGACATATGTAGTTCACTAACATTTTCCTTTCGGGTGTGTTGGGGTCGTGCTTCGGCGCGCCGAAGGTCTCACATGAAGAAGCAGCTTCGGCTGAAGTCGTCTCCAAGAGATGGCCGAAGGTTCCTTTTCATGGACCTTCGGCGTTTCAAACCGACATAGAGATAGAATGACCTTTTTATACATATAGGTCTGAGTCAATGTTGTAAACATTTGTAAGGGGCATAATTGTAATTTCTCACAGGCTGCGACCTGTGCCTATAAATAGATGAACAGTACCTCTGTACTGTTCACGCGAACCTGTTATTGGCCTTCGCATTACACTTGTACTCTCGCTTTCCTCAGGACCGAAGGTACATTTGTAATTTGAAATCATTTATATTTATTCATGTTAAGAAATGATTCTATCTTAACATTTAAAATGTTCATTTTATACATCATGATTTATACGAATATTTCATCCTTCATTATTATGTTCACGAAGGTACGTCCTTCGTAATCTTCGTCCGAAATCCTTTATATTCCGAAAGGATATAATGTGATGAAGGACGAAGGACCTTAATATTTAATATTTTCTGTGTTGCCTTGTTCTTAACTCTTAGCATTTGAGAACAAGCCCCCAACATTGGCGCCCACCTCCGGTGAACTCACTTCCACTTTTCTGAGCTGATGGCTTCGTTCAACAATCAAGCTGGAGCTGCTTCGGCTTCGAAGCTGGTGCTCCCGATAACAGGCGGTTCTTGCTCAGAGCCGGCTAACAAGAAGCAGAAGAAGGAGGCTCAGAGAAGGGTGCAGCATGTTGGAGTGCAGGGACCTTTCATCAAGTCAAAATGGTCTCATATTCCAATTACCTTCTCTCAGGAAGACCTTCAGCTTAAGGATTATCCTCACAATGATGCTATGGTTATTTCTTGCGTGATCAAAGGATTTCTGGTCCACAATGTCCTAGTTGATACAGGCAGTGCAGCTGACATTATATTTGCTAAAGCCTTCAGACAAATGCAAGAGCCCGAAGACAAGATTCACGATGCTACGCACCCTCTTTGTGGCTTCGGAGGGCGGCAGATTGTGGCACTTGGGAAGATTACCATGCCGGTAACCTTCGGATTTGTTAACAACACAAGGACTGAGCAAATTGTGTTTGATATTGTTGACATGGAATATCCTTACAATGCTATCATTGGTCGCGGAACTCTTAATGCTTTCGAAGCAATTCTTCACCCAGCTTATCTCTGCATGAAGATACCTTCGGACCAAGGACCTATTGCTATTCATGGAAGCCAGGAAGCTGCTAGAAGGGCCGAAGGAAGCTGGACTGACTCTAAGGCAATCCATAACATAGATGGAGCTGAAGCCTGTGAACAGTACAAATTCAGGAGGGAGAAGGCAGCTTCAGCAGACCAGCCGAAGCCCATGTTATTGTGTGAAGACATAGCAGAGCAGAAGGTGCTGTTGGGCTCGCAACTATCTGAAGACCAGGAGAAAACCTTGATAAGGTTTTTATTCAACAACAAAGATGTTTTTGCATGGTCAGCCAATGATCTTTGTGGAGTGAATCGGGATGTTATTGAACATTCGCTCAATGTTGACCCATCCTTCAGACCCCGAAAGCAGAGGCTTCGGAAAATGTCTGATGATAAGGCCGAAGGGGCTCGCAATGAAGTAAAAAGACTCCTCAGTGCAGGAGTTATCAGAGAAGTGAAGTATCCAGAGTGGTTAGCTAACACCGTTATGGTGAAGAAGGCCAATGGCAAGTGGAGAATGTGTATTGATTTCACAGATCTTAACAAGGCTTGTCCGAAGGATGAATTCCCGCTACCAAGGATAGACTCTTTAGTTGATGCAGCAGCTTCTTCGGAGCTCATGAGTCTCCTGGACTGCTACTCAGGCTATCATCAAATCTGGATGAAGAAGGAAGATGAGCCGAAGACTAGTTTCATCACCCCAAGTGGTACATATTGCTATCTTCGGATGCCTGAGGGGCTCAAGAATGCTGGAGGGAGTTTCAGCAGAATGACTGCGAAGGTTCTCCAATCTCAGATAGGCAGAAATGTGCTGACTTATGTCGATGACATCATTGTAAAAAGCACGAAGCAAGAAAATCATATTGCTGATCTGCAGGAGACCTTCGCCAGCTTCAGACAGGCTGGTCTGAAGCTGAATCCAGAAAAATGTGTCTTCGGAGTGAAGAAGGGCAAATTTCTTGGATGCTTGGTTTCAACAAAGGGAATCGAAGCTAATCCAAATAAAATCGAAGCTATACTTCGAATGGAGCCACCAACCACAAGAAAGGGGGCCCAAAGATTGACAGGAAGGCTGGCATCTCTCAACAGATTTATATCCAGATCAGCAGAAAGAAACTTACCATTCTTCGAGGTGCTGAAGTCAGCTGAAGTCTTTCAATGGGGCCCAAGTCAACAAAAAGCCTTCGAAGAGCTGAAGCAATACTTAATAGATCTCACAACATTAACTCCACCAATGCCAGGGGCTCCTCTGTTGTTGTATGTGGCAGCTTCGCACTCAGCAGTAAGTGCGGCGCTTGTCCAGGAGAAGTTTGATGGACAAGTCAAGAAGCAGGTCCCAGTATATTTTGTATCTGAGGTCCTTAGTGTTTCAAAGAAAAATTATACAGAGCTGGAGAAGGTGTTGTATGCCGTTTTAATGGCATCCAGGAAGCTTCGGCATTATTTTCAGGCATACAATATTATTGTTCCTTCTTCGCAGCCGTTGAAGGATATCATGAGAAATAGAGAAGCTACTGGCCGAATTGGAAAGTGGGCTGCGGAGCTCAATGAATTTTACATTGATTATGTGCATAGATCCTCAATCCAGTCTCAAGCATTGGTAGATTTCATTGCCGACTGGACGCCAGGGGCTCAGGACGAAGAAGCGAATAAAGATGCCGAAGCATGGACAGTGTTTTGCGATGGCTCTTGGGGAACCTTCGGAGCAGGTGCAGCTGCTGTTTTGGTCTCACCATCCAAGGTTAAAACTTGCTATGCAGCAAGACTTGACTTCAGCTGCACAAATAATATCGCTGAGTACGAAGCTTTGCTCCTGGGTCTTCAGAAACTAAAGGTAATGGGGATCAGAAGGGCGATTCTTAAAACTGATTCCCAGGTTGTTTCGGGTCATATTGATAAAAGTTGCAAAGCTAAGGACCCGAAGCTTGAAAAATACCTAGACACGGTCCGAAGGATCGAAGCTTCCTTCGAAGGATTTTCTGTTAAGAATATCCCTCGAGGACAAAATGAGCATGCTGATTTGTTAGCCAAGTCTGCAGCACAGGGGCTGCCGCTACCTTCGGATGTATTCTTCGAAGCAATAAAGGCACCTTCAGTGGAGCTACTTGAAAGAGCAGTCCTTAACATTTCTCCTGTGTACAGTGAAGATTGGAGAACTGAAATAATCTCTTACCTTCAGGGTAACTTCTTATCAGATGACGAAGCTTATAATAAAAGGATAGAGGCAAGAGCTCGTCCCTATGTCATGATAGAAGGGGAGTTATACAAGCATGGAGTTTGTGCCCCGCTGCTCAAGTGCTTGTCTAGGGCCGAAGGTATAGAGTTGATGAAGGAGATACATGCAGGCCTGTGCGGATCCCACATCGGATCCAGGCCGTTACATGGAAAAGTGTTCCGCCAAGGATTTTATTGGCCGAAGGCAGCTTCGGATGCAGCGGAGTTAGTTCAAAAGTGCGAAGGTTGTCAAAGATGTGCAAGAGATCAAAAACAACCTTCGTCTTTGACACAGCTGATACAACCCATCTGGCCATTGCAAAGGTGGGACCTCGATTTACTGGGTCCATTACCACCGGCTCAAGGCAATCTGAAATATGTTATAGTGGCTGTGGAGTATTTTTCCAAGTGGATTGAGGCGAAGCCATTAGCTACAATAACTTCGGCCACTGTCCAAAAATTTTTCTGGCAGAATATTGTCTGTCGCTTCGGAGTGCCGAAGGCCATCACTGTAGATAATGGAACACAGTTCGACTCCGAAGATTTCAGAAATTTCTGTGATCAAATTGGAACGAAGATCCATTTTGCATCAGTCAGGCATCCGGAGTCGAATGGGCTTGTTGAAAGGGCCAACGCCATCATAATGACAGGAATAATGAAGCTAATCTTTAATCAACCAAGGGGAAAGTGGCCAGATCAGTTGACCAAAGTGGTGTGGAGCCACAATACAACAACATCAAGGTCTACAGGCTTTACCCCATTTAAGTTGCTATTTGGTGACGAAGCAATAACCCCGGAAGAAGCCAAAGCCGGATCAATAAGAGTGGTAGCTTCGGCAGAATCAGGTTCCGAAGATACTTGTCTCGTGGAAAAAGATGCATTAGAAGGGATCAGGCTTCAAGCCGTGGAGAATATCAATAAATACCAGGCTGAAACAGTTAAATGGCGAGATAGAAAGGTCCGGCTAAAAAATATTGAGCCGGGACACTTGGTGCTTCGGAGAGTGGCCAACCCGGATACAGTGGGCAAGCTACAATTGAAATGGGAAGGGCCTTTCTTAGTAGCATCTTCGTCAAGGCCTGGTTCGTACAGACTGAAGGACATGGATGGCAATGAAATTCCAAGATCTTGGAATGCGGATGAGCTTCGGCGGTTTTATGTATAACTCGATGTAATTTTGTCTTTTCTTTTCTTTTTCATGGCACCCTTTTCCTTTCTAAAGGGGGAGAAAGGTTTTTAATGGGGCCATCATATGTAATTTCCCTTTTTAGTTTTATAAGAGCAAAATCCCCCAAATAATGTAAATGTAAAAGCTGAGAGTGCACCATCAAGTGCCGAAACTGAAAAAGAGAAAAAGCTCCGAAGACGTCCCTAAGGGGATGCAGAGCTCGCAGCGAAAAGTCAACGCTGGTTCCGCCGAAAGTAAAAGGCGAAGAAGCTCCAAAGACGTTCCTAAGGGAATGCAGAGCTTATACCGCTTAAGTAAAAGGCGAAGAAGCTCCAAAGACGTCCCTAAGGGGATGCAGAGCTTACAGCGAAAAGTCAACGCTGATACTGCCTAAGTAAAAGGCGAAGAGGCTCCAAAGTCGTTCCTAAGGGAATGCAGAGCTAATGTGTGGTTGTTTCTAAGTAATGGCTGACAATGTGGCTTCGGACATATGCTTCGGACATTCATTCGCGCATTACATTACATCATAACATTTGCATGCATAAGCATTCATTCATAGCATTTGTGTTCCCAAGTGGCTGCTTCGGCAAAAAGCTTCGGAGAAGTGGTTTTTTATGATTCGTTATGTAAAAGAAAAGCTTCGGAGAAGTGCGTTTTTATGATTTGTTATGCTATGTTGTGTACAAAAGAGAAAAGTTTCGTTGCTCGGCAAAAAGAAGAATTGTTTTTATGCTTCGTTGTGTACGAAAAGAAGGGAAGGTGTTTTTTCGCCTTCGGCTCAAAATACTGATTTCGTCCACATCAAAGCGCCTCAATCGAAGGGTAAGAATATATTACAAGGTATGTACAAAGTTCCTTGAAGAACAGTTTAATTCTATTTACAAGAGTTGTTACAAAAATATCCTGAGTTTTTCTATAGCACACTTCTACTAATCTTCATTAAGCTTCAGCTTCGGCGACAGCTTCGGCGACATATCTTAGGCATCATCTTCACCTTCGTCATCCTACATGAATCAAGGAATCGTGAGTAAAAATCAAGCCCAAAGGAAAAGGTAAGTACAAAATATCATTTCTTACTGGTTCAAGATGACTTCGGGCTTCGTCTCCAGCCTTCTCCCGCCCGCCTTTTGTCCATATCATTTTTATAAATCTATTGGAGATACTTCGGGCGAGGTCAGGCATATCATCTAGGATTGATGGAGATAAGGTAAAGTTGGGCCTGTTGACAATTTTTCCATGTTCGCAGCCGGCCTTCAGAAATGCAGCAGCGGTACCCCGAGAAGCTACCCAGGCACAGAAGTCGCCGTGCCCGGCTATAACTTCGTCAAGCTCTTCGATTTCAGCTTCAATATGATCGAAGGTCTGGGGTAAATTTTCCGCTGAAGGGTTAAATTTCCCGCTGCTGGCTCCAACAGAGTAAAATATCTTCTTTAATCGTCCAATGCAATTATTGCCAAAGTTCAAGCATTTGTCTTGAAGGCTTGTTAATGTTTTCTTCAACTCTGAGCTGGTCTGGACTTCGGCTTTAAGCTTCGAATTCAGTTCTAGCTTCTCCTGATCGAATTGTTTTGATTGATCGATAAGCTTCGAATTCAACTCTGATAATTTAGCCTCAGTCTCAGCCAGTAAGCCTTCGGTCGATTGGAGCTCGAAGTCTTTCTTTTCAATGATGGCAGATTGCTCTTTTATTTTGCTTTCTAAGTTTTCAATTATAGCTTCGTGCTTTTTGTCCTCCAAGTCTTGTTGCATCTTCAGAGCTTTGCTCAGTAGCATGCTCTGTACAGAAACAACTTATGTTAGTAATATTTTCATTGTTAACAGCAATAAAAACCAGAGAAAAGGTTGTTTACCTTGAAGTTAGAATAAAATAAGCTGCCGACGATATGTTGTCGTCGGTAGCGGCTGATGTCTGTCTCTAGCTTCGGAAAACCGATACTCTTTGATAGAGTACCGATTACCCTAGCTCCAGTCTGGTCTCGAATGCAGCCTAGCTTTTCATCGTCTACACCTCCAAATAGGAGAGCACCTGGCTTGTAGCCGTAAGATTTGGCATAGTCTTTAAGTTCTTCTATTTCGTCCTTCGTAAGTTTTTGCCCAATTAAATTCTGAAAGGAGTAGGCTTCGTCGTCCGAAATGTCTTCGGCTATTTCTTTTCCTTTTTCAGGCACTGTGGCCATGGTTTTTTCAGTAGCAACACCAGCTTCTTCTGCAGTCATGTCTTCCAAAATTTTGTTAACATCCTCAATGGTTGTTTCTAAATTAACATCTTCGGCTGTAGCGGCTTCGGTAGCCGCGACCTCCGAAGGTGCGACTTCGACGTTTATGGTGCTTTCGGCAGCTGCTGTTTTCTGAACTGACGCTCTTGGCGGTGTCTTATCGATAACTTCAGTTACCGCAATGATTCTTTGCCGTTTGGGTTTGCTTATCTTCGTCTGATCCGGCTCGTCCACCTTTTGAAAAAGCTTCGTCAGTTGGAGCCCTAATGGACTTAGCTTCGTGGGCATGGGTTCAGTCATTACCTTTAAAATTTCTTCCACGTCGCTGGTAGAAGGCGGTGTGGGGGTCCTCTCTTCTTCGGATATTTTCCGTTTCGGAGTTGATATTTTCCTTTTCTTCGGAATTTTCTTCTCTGCTGCTGGTTGCTCTTCATCCTTGGTCAGAATTTCGGCCACTCTTTTTCTTTTGTGGCCCTCGGCACCCTTGTTCAACTGCTCATAGTCTGGGTACTCGAAGCCCAGGGCATCGAATACTCGGTTCAGCCTTCGCTTCGGTCGGGTGCCGAAGGCCGCTGTCATTAATTGATCCTCTTTTTTGGAGTAATTCCCCAAGATTTCATTGCACATTGTCTCAACTGTGTCTAACCACTCTTTGCAGGGTTTCTTAAAGTACTTCTTGAATTTAAAGTGATAGGGCAGACGGACCAGCTCCCCCTTCTTCTTTTCTCCCTTCAGCTTCGGCATTTCCCACTCTTTTAGGGTAGGGAAAACTCTGAATGCCAAGAACTCCTGAACTAGATCCCTGGTGCTAATATGTTCTGAAATAATTTCGAATTCACCCAGAGCAGCCCAGGTAGGACCCTTTAAATCGCCGATGCGGCAGCGTGGCCTCGTCTCTCCGAAGATTAACTCCAGAGGGCTTTGTACCAATTTTTCTCTGTCTTCGTCAACTTTTACGTAGAACCACTCAGACTTCCAGCCTGCTGGCCATTTGCTTCGGTAGCTGATGACAGGACACTTTGTTGTCTTCCGGTAGGCAAAATTATAGCAGCCGAAATTATCATGTAGTCCATCTTTTCTGGCCTTTGTTTGGTAATGTAATTCGTGAACTCGGCAGAAGCTGTCGGCAAACGGTTCCACAGCCTGGCTTCGGAGGGCCCAGATATAAACATTGAGCCTAACGATGGCGTTAGGAGTCAATTGATGAAAGTAGATACCAAACCTCCTCAGTATCTCCGCAATAATATTGTGAAGAGGGAATCTAAGCCCAGCCTTTAGAAAGCTCTTGAAGATAACAATCTCATCCTTCCCTGGCTTCGGGGTGGTTTCTTCTCCCCCGAAGCGGAGTAGCTTCTTCTGATCTTCATTGAAATAACCTGCTTTTACCATCTTCGAAAGGTCAGCCTTTGAAACGGTTGATTTCCCAAAATCCAGGTGACTGGGCTTGCTGGGCATAGCAATGTGGTAGTCATCTTCGGGGTCAGTCCCTTCAATGTTCTCCTCTTCTCCTTCGGCTGTTGTCGGGATTGCTTCAGCAGCAGGCGTTTCTCCCGCAGTCACTAGACCGGAACGCTGCATCGCTTCGGAGATGGGCACAGTGTCTGAACCTTCAGCTTCGTCTCCCTCACGTACAACTTTGGCAGTAGATCGCACTCTCACCATTTGATTCTGAGTTTGGGGAAGTCAGAAACTTTTTTCTTTTTTCTTTTCTTTTCTCCGAAGCTTTTCTTTCTGACGAAGCAGACGACGGGACGGACCTTCGCTCAATTCTGAGAGTCAAGCTTCGGCTACGGTGGAAAATTTTGGCAGCAAAACAGTGCAAATAGCAATGAATGCTGTGGTAACTTCACACCTACCCGTTTGTTTATATAGTGCAGCAGGTAAGAAGGCGAAGCGGCAGGATTTTTACACCAGACGGGCGGTCACTTGTACTCGCTGTGCAGTGGACCGCAAGGATCAAACAGTAACTCTGCAAGGTGGGCCTGGCACGCGCTCGGAAGCCGGATCGTTTCTCCGCAACGAGCTCCGGGAAGGTGTTTTTTGGACCTTCGGCTTCCCGAAGCTGAAGAGGCTTTTTTCACGGGTCAAGCTCGTTACGAAAAACGATCTAGCACCGCGAAAGGGGCTACTGTTGGGGTCGTGCTTCGGCGCGCCGAAGGTCTCACACGAAGAAGCAGCTTCGGCTGAAGTCGTCTCCAAGAGATGGCCGAAGGTTCCTTTTCATGGACCTTCGGCGTTTCAAACCGACATAGAGATAGAATGACCTTTTTATACATATAGGTCTGAGTCAATGTTGTAAACATTTGTAAGGGGCATAATTGTAATTTCTCACAGGCTGCGACCTGTGCCTATAAATAGATGAACAGTACCTCTGTACTGTTCACGCGAACCTGTTATTGGCCTTCGCATTACACTTGTACTCTCGCTTTCCTCAGGACCGAAGGTACATTTGTAATTTGAAATCATTTATATTTATTCATGTTAAGAAATGATTCTATCTTAACATTTAAAATGTTCATTTTATACATCATGATTTATACGAATATTTCATCCTTCATTATTATGTTCACGAAGGTACGTCCTTCGTAATCTTCGTCCGAAATCCTTTATATTCCGAAAGGATATAATGTGATGAAGGACGAAGGACCTTAATATTTAATATTTTCTGTGTTGCCTTGTTCTTAACTCTTAGCATTTGAGAACAAGCCCCCAACAGGGTGCACTGATGATCTTCCTTGATCTCAAGGGACACTTAAAGATACCATACTTTGTTGCAAACAGGGCACTGATAAAAGAATGTGTTGTACGAGGATCATACAACACGGTGGCAATGGTTGTGTGAATGACTAGTGTTCCAAAAATTACTGCATCATCATATGGAATAGTTTCTGTCACTGCATAACTTATCCTTCCTATGGTCTCTTTCCGTTGTTTATTCTTTGTTGATGCATGGGTTTGAGGGTGTTGTCTTTTCTTTTGGACCTTATTGATCTCCACATCTTTATTAGGACAACCATTAACAAGATGGCCTGTATCACCACAGCCAAAGCAAGCACGACTTGATAAGTTACATGGTGGAGTTGTCTTTATGTTGTTGGTAGAAGTTTCTGTGCATTTTTGTTCATATTCCATGTCTGAAGACTGAGGTAGCTTCATCTCGAAGGTGATATGTAGTGAACTCTTCTCTGGACAATTACGGAAGTAATGGCCTTCACGTCCACATTGATAGCAAGCTTTTCTTGAAGTTATTTCTTGACTTTTTCCATGTTTCCCTTTTTGTTTTTGGGATCTGATGCGAAGACGAGGCTGAAACTGTGTGCAAGTAATAGTCCATCCATCAACGTAACACTCCTGTGTTTCTTCTTGGGGTTGGGCATCCTTGTGATGTTTCCTTTTTGGAATACTTTGCAATTCATCAACTGACAGTGCATTAGGTACGAGAGAATCTGCTATTAGATGTTCTTGGGGGGATATCTGTCTGTTTATGCCAGAAAATAAAATCTGGTTCTTCTGTTTTGTAGTTTCACTTTCGTTTGTACTGATCTGGCGACAAGGAATTCCATAGAACTCACAACAACAACATGTTCCAAGGTCACTTGTTTGTTGGTTTGGTTGTGCATCCTTTTGTGTCTTGAATGTCTATTCATCAGCTATTTTATTTATAGTGTTGTTTTGACTTGCCAAAACACCACATTCTTTGCATTTAGTGACATCACTTGTCGTTGACATTCCAAGGTCTGACATCTGTATGGGTATGGCAAGGAAGGAAGGGATGAAAGGGTTGAGCAAGACAGATTGTAGAGAGCAGAGAAAACCCATCTATCTAAGGATTTACCGAGCTAACTATTGTCATTATGGGCAAAAGTCACACAATACAACAACAATCATTACAAAGAAGCAAATCAAATATAGTCACAAATATAACTAACATGAACTCAAACATATCAGCACAACACAATCCAATTCTACTCATTCAACTAAAACAAAAGGTGAGACAAGGTTAGGAATAAGAAAGATATTATAAAGTCAAGGAGTCAAGTAAGAATTATCAAGGAGTTAGACAAGACATATTTGTCGGTGGCCAAAAGTGAAATAAGATAATCGTGAACTATTAAAGTTAGGATAAATGATACAACCAAGGATATAAAGTGAGTTAGGGAGAAAGTGTTATCAAGGAGAAAAGTAGAGAGGCATTTTCAAGTAGGAGTAGGGAGACAAAGATTTCAATATATCAAGGTAGATATTGCGCAAGGGTGGCAATACAATGGCAAGAGAACAAAAGTATAAGAAGTCAAGGGTTATATAGCAATATTGTGAGTTAGAAAACAACCACAATATAACGTCGTCTTTACCGATCTAGTCAAAAACTTAACACTATAGAACTATCCTATAAACCTAACCAAGAAGTCGAATAATAGATCCAGAGGATCTATAACAAAACTTCTTGCAAAGTGGGGATAAGACAGAGAATAGGGCATCGTTGATAGCTTCGAAAGGGCTTCTTCTGGCAAACTTCGCTTCAAGTTTCGAAATCCTAGCTTGATCATCTTGCAATGCTTCTCATTAGAACCTTCTGATAGACGAAGAATCAGACAAGAAAAGTTGAAAATAAAAGAGACGAGTTTTGATATAAAGTAAGTTTTTATGGAGGAAAATATATCAAGCTTTGAAAGACTGATTGGGCTTTCCATTTCTAACTAATCTAGCGACCTACGGTCACATTGCTTTGATACCACTTCTGTCACACCCGTTTCTAAAGGGCAGAGCCGGGTGCATATCATATGTGTGCCAGGATCTATTTCCACACATATGTTGACATCACAAGTGTAATATATCAAAAGAACAATGCATAAGAGCGTAAATAACGATTATATTAACATATTACACTTCGAACAGACATAATGTCTTAACCTTTATTCATCAAAGTATAGCGAACATGGACATCCATCCACAGGAAGATGACTGGGGGTATCACTAGACTAGCATCCATGGAGTTCAGCATCATATCTTCATCTGCAACTTCTGATCAAAATTAAGCAAGGGTGAGCTCACTTATGGTCGGGGCTCAGCAAGTGGGGGAAAAAACTAATGCAAGTCTAAAAAGGTGAGGCTGAGGTTGAGCAGTAAGCATTTTAGTTAGTCAGCATTTTATTAACAACATCTGTCTTACTAATAAGTGTGAATCCCAAGTATTCCCATTAAGCAAAGATACAAGAGTATTTCAAAAACACTTAAGTGAAACCACTTAAGCAAACCATTGGTAGACCATCGGATCTCGATTTATTTCCATCTTCAAGTTCAATTATCATGTGAGGAGTCCAGGCTGCTCATAACCGTGAGCACGGCTGATATATCAGTTTTACACTCTGCAGAGGTGGCACATCTTTACCCATGAGTCGTGATTCCCTTCTAGCCTGGGTTAGCTAGACCCTTATTCACTTCCAAGGTGAATGGCCAGGGTCTCACTACGAGGCTTCTCCCTAGAGTCCTCATTACGCAAATGCTAGAAATGGTCAACTGCATAAGGCACACCTACCGTAACCAACTTATAGTCCAGACAACAGGGTAAAGCTTTGGGAACTATGCCCGTGTCCAATCTGCCTGAGCCGGAACTATAAGAGCTTGCCAGATGCCCCCGTTCCGGTCGACCACGACCAGCACCCAACATAAGACTTCCCTAGTTATTTAGCCAAGACCAGAGCCATGATAGTTCTCATGGTAGCACTGTTTTCCCGGGTGGTCACTCCATGTTCCAATTAATATGCAATAATCTTGTTTAACCATTGGGTTAACAACAATAATGTAAACTTACCATTTGGAACATTAATATCATAAGCGGGAGTGACTGCATGAAGTTAAGTTGTAGCAATAGCATAGCTACTAATGTAAAGTATAATTCCCAGGTTTGATCAAGGAATAAGGTTGGAAAGGTTATCTAAATAGGTAACCAGTCAAATTATGCATATATATATATATATCCAAAAGAATAAACTATATTAAATGTATTGTTTGGGATCAAACAGAGTATGCAGAGGGAGAAGTCCACTTGCCTTGCTTATTGAAAACTTGAGGTTCTTGAATCTTGATTCTCAAATTTGGGATCAATAACTGAATATCACACAAACAAACAAGAAGAAACAAACACCACTCAATAACATACAACATTCACCATACGCAAAGCTAAAAGAAAACATAACAAAAAGAGCGTTCGCTTTTCAAAAACATTACACGCAAGAGCTATAATAAAAAGGTATTCTTTTCAAAAGTGTGTGATCTATACTTTATAAAATAAGGCATGAGCTTAAAAATATCTTAATTAAAATATACAAATATTTGGTTTACCAATTTAATCTTTTATAAAATGTTATACACGATACGTCTAAGATAAAGGATTTATAAGACGATAAAACACGTTATAACGATATTAAACATTTTTAACCTTTTAGAATAGATATAAGTTATATATATATCTAAGGTTAATGGGCTACTAATCGCGTTATTAATTTTAGAAGCATTATGAAGCATTTTATAAATATTGTTAACCAATTACTTATGACAAATTAAGATATAAGTCTAAATAGATTTTATGTAAAAAGGTCATTATTATTAAACACATATTTATGGAAAGTTATGATATATGCCTTAAATGAACTTTTGTGTAAAAGATAATGAACATACAACTATATTTTATTTTTATTAGAAAGCACATAGCCTATATTATTATATTCGAAGTTATAACGTTTTAAGTTTAAAGAACATAAACTCTTATTACTTTATTTTATCCTCTAGAAAAAACTAAGTGATTCGTATATAATGTGCACTAAATTCTATGAAATCATTAATCATGCCATAAATCTATTTAAGAACAAATTGATTATAAGTTTGACTAATAAATTATGATAAAGGATAATTAATCTATTAATTATCTTTAATTCTATTGTAGGGACAAATAATCTAAATGATCTAATTCATTAGAGAGGAAATTATGTATAAACTATCATTTTAGTTTATAAAAGTAATGACCCTTGTTATCTTTTAATTAAGAAAATATAAATAATCTATTAATTTATCTTCTATTTTTATTAAGAAACAAATGTCTACATTTTCATTTAAGTTTCTATTTAACACGGCTATTCTTAAATATCTATAATAAATCTTATTAAATCAAAATCATGATGTCTATAAAATGGGTCATTTTAACGTTAGAAACAAATTTTCTAATTCTTGGTAAGAAACCTATATTTACCAACATAACTATCAATTTTTTTTATTAGGAAAGCATGAGTGCCTAATTAAGTTATTTTAATATTATTATAAAATTCTACTATTTTGGTTTTCTCCCTTTTTTTCTAAATAGAATTTATAAGTATAACTAAAAATTGTTTATTTAATTCCTCTAACATTAATATACTAAGAATTAATTATAAATTACTAAATGGGACTTTTAATAACCTATTCATGGTTATTATGACATAAATGAGCATTTTACTATTCTAAGTAATTAGGTGCTATACTTATGAATACATTTATTATGAACAGTAAAATCTATACATTTTTCATTCGACCGAAAATACGTGGCTTAATTTCCTATTTCAATTTCTAAAATTACACTTGTATCAATAATAACTGGTTATCGCTCCACACACTAAAGCGAAAACAAATCCGTAAACATTTCTAGTATGAAAATCACTAAGTTAGTGAATAGTGACCATGCTCATTTTTAAAATTATAAAATCATACGCATATTAAAATATTGTCGCGAAATTCGATTTTGGCTACCCGTATACATCAGAATTATACACGAATCATCAAATCGCATCAATATCACAACGATAAATCGCAAGATTCATAAATTAATTTAAAACATGACTTAGAAAGTAAATTAGCGGGTTGTCTTCAACCTTAGGTGAACTGACGACGGCAAACGGGCTCGAGCGCGCGACTAGGCGAAGGCTTGGCACGGGGTTCGGGCACGTCTCCGGTGAGGAACAGCGAGCTCCGGTGAGTCTCCACGGACGGTGAGGCGGACTGCGACGACGTGGGTGAATACCGAGCGCGATGGCGTCGACTCCGGCAACGGCGTGGGTGAGTAAGAAATGTGAGGAAGAAAGGGAGCTCGGGGAGGAAGAGAGCTCGGCTGTGGGAGGAAGAGGAGCTCAGCGTCCAATTTATAGAGGATGGGAGGGAGAGAAAGGGGCGTCGGGGTCTTCATGCTATTGATGGGAGAGAGTAACGGACGAGTTAAATCTCCATTGATGCTCCTTAATTCGCGATGAAGAAGGGTCGGCTCGGGTCGTGCAAACGCAGGCATCCTGGCGCGTGGCGCTTGGGCTTCAGGCGCGCATTGCTCCTGCGCGGGGGCTTCGGTCGGCTAGACCGTCGGGCTGTACGGGGTGGGGCACGGCTCGGCCACGGTTGTGAGAGCACCTAGAGGGGGGTGAATAGGTGATCCTGTAAAACTTGAAACTTAAGCCACCAAAACTTGGTTAAGTGTTAGCACAATAATCGCCAAGTGGCTAGAGAGGAGTCTCAACAAAACACAATAACCACAAGAGATCAATCACAGAGATGGCACGGTGGTTATCCCGTGGTTCGGCCAAGACCAACGCTTGCCTACTCTACGTTGTGGCGTCCCAACGGACGAGGGTTGCAATCAACCCCTCTCAAGTGGTCCAAAGACCCACTTGAATACCACGGTGTTTTGCTTGCTTTTCTTAATCCCGTTTGCGAGGAATCTCCACAACTTGGAGCCTCTCGCCCTTACACTTGAAGTTCACAAAGAAGCACGGAGTAAGGGAGGGATTAGCAACTCACACAAGACACAAAGATTACAGCAAATACGCACACACAAGACCCAGACTTAAGCTCAAAAGACTAGCACACTAGAACGGAGCTCAAATCACTAGAATGTCGAACAAGTGCGCAAGAATGGAATGTGAGTGATCAAGAGTGCTCAAGGAATGCTTGGTATTCTCCTCCATGCGCCTAGGGGTCCCTTTTATAGCCCCAAGGCAGCTAGGAGCCGTTGAGAACAATCCTGGAAGGCAGATCTTGCCTTCTGTCGACTGGCGCACCGGACAGTCCGGTGCACCACCGGACACTGTCCGGTGCAGATATCCTTCCTTATTTGGCGAAGCCGACCGTTGGAGTCTGAGAGCCGTTGGCACACCAGACACTGTCCGGTGCACACCGGACAGTCCGGTGCACCAATGTGACCATTGGCTCGGCCACGCATCACGCACGGAATCCTCGGCCGACCGTTGCCTCGGCTGACCGTTGACTCACCGGACAGTCCGGTGCACCACCGGACAGACCGGTGAATTTTAGCCGTACGTCGTTAATCATCTCCCGAGAGCGACGAGTTCGCCTGTGAACGGCTCACCGGACAGTCCGGTGCGCCACCGGACCGACCGGTGAATTATAGCCGTACACCGCCGTCGAAGTCCCGAGAGCAGCCTGTTCGCCAGAGTCAGCCTGGCGCACCGGACACTGTCCGGTGCACCACCGGACAGTCCGGTGCACCCAGACTGAGCAGACTTTGGCTGAACAAAGCCATCTCATTTCCAATTCAATCTTTCCTGTTTCCAGCACTTAGACACAATACATTAGTCCATAAAACAATGTACTAAGTCTAGAAACATACCTTTTGATATGATTTTCACTTTGTCCACCATTTTGCATAGATTGGCACAAAAGCACTTGTGTTGGCACTCAATCACCAAAATACTTAGAAATGGCCCAAAGGCACATTTCCCTTTCAATCTCCCCCTTTTTGGTGATTTATGCCAACACAACATAAAGCAACTAGAACAAGTGCAATATCAATGCAAATGAACACTCAAAATTGTTTTGATTCAATTTTGACATATATGGATCATACTTTGCCACCACTTGGTTTGTTTTTGCAAATCAAACTCGAATTCCTATCTCTAAGTCAAATTCACTTGTAGAGACATAAAGAGAGGTATTCCAACAGAAATTGATCAAGGATTTCAAAAACTCCCCCTTTTTCTCATAATCAACACTTCTCCCCACAAGAGACCAACTTTTGACAAAAGAGACAATAAAAGAGTTTTGACAAACCAAAAGCTCTATTCTACTATTTTCAAAATTTCTCAAGTGGTAGCTGATCCATTTATTGCTTTGGCCTTTATTTTCTCCCCCTTTGGCATCAAGCACCAAAACGGGATCAATCTTGGCCCCACAACCCCATTGCCTCACCAAAATCTTTAATTAAGAATACAAAGGCAATAAGAGTACATGAGATGAACTTGGAATAAGTTACCCTCTCATCGGAGTGCAGTGGAAGTCTTTCATGGTCCAAGTCCACCTTTTCCCTTTCAAACCTCCTTTGAGACTAAATCAAGCAAACTCAAGCAAACGGTTAGTCTCAAAGGGTCAAGTTGTAGCACAACTCCCCCTAAATATGTGCATCACTTGCACAAGGACTTGTGAGGTCCGGGGAGTGATTGTACAACTTGAGCACCACAGTAAGCAACAAAATGCATAAGGAACATGATCAAAGGCATAAACACATGTATGCTATAAATCAATCCAAGTTCCGCGAATCTAGGACATTTAGCTCACTACGCAGCCTGCAAAAGGTCTTTTCATCTAAGGGCTTAGTGAAGATATCGGCTAGCTGGTTCTCGGTGCTAACATGAAACACTTCGATATCTCCCTTTTACTGGTGGTCTCTCAAAAAGTGATGTCGGATGTCAATGTGCTTTGTGCGGCTGTGCTCAACAGGATTTTCCGCTATTCGGATAGCACTCTCATTATCACATAGGAGTGGGACTTTGCTCAGATTGTAGCCAAAGTCCCGGAGGGTTTGCCTCATCCAAAGTAGTTGCGCGCAACACTGTCCTGCGGCAACATACTCGGCCTCAGCGGTGGATAGGGCAACGGAAGTTTGTTTCTTAAAGTTCCACGACACCAGGGACCTTCCTAAGAATTGGCACGTCCCCGATGTACTCTTCCTATCGACCTTACATCCAGCATAGTCGAAATCTGAGTATCCAATCAAGTCAAAGTTAGACCCCTTTGGATACTAGATCCCGAAGCAAGGCGTAGCGACTAAATATCTAAGAATTCGCTTCACAGCCACTAAGTGACACTCCCTTGGATCGGATTGAAATCTAGCACACATACATACGCTAAGCATAATATCCGGTCTACTAGCACATAAATAAAGTAAAGACCCTATCATAGACCGGTATGCCTTTTGATCAACGGACTTACCTCCTTTGTTGAGGTCGGTGTGTCCGTCGGTTCCCATCAGTGTCTTTGCGGGCTTGGCGTCCTTCATCCCAAACCTCTTTAGCAAGTCTTGTGTGTACTTCGTTTGGGAGATGAAGGTGTCGTCCTTGAGTTGCTTCACTTGGAACCCAAGGAAGTAGATCGACATCTCGAATTTTTATGTCATCACCCTGCTAAACTCTTCACAAGACCTTTGGTTAGTAGAACCAAATATTATGTCATCGACATAAATTTGGCACACAAAAAGATCACCATCGCAAGTCTTAGTGAAAAGAGTTGGATCGGCTTTCCCAACCTTGAAAGCATTAGCAATTAAAAAGTCTCTAAGGCATTCATACCATGCTCTTGGGGCTTGCTTAAGTCCATAGAGCGCCTTAGAGAGCTCACACACGTGGTCAGGGTACCGTTCATCCTCGAAGCCAGGGGGTTGCTCCACGTACACCTCCTCCTTGATCGGCCCGTTGAGGAAAGCGCTCTTCACATCCATTTGGTACAACCTGAAAGAATGGTGAGCGACATATGCTAGCAAAATACGAATTGATTCTAGCCTAGCCACAGGAGCAAACATCTCCTCAAAGTCCAAACCTGCGACTTGGGCATAACCTTTTGCCACAAGTCGAGCCTTGTTCCTCGTCACCACCCCGCGCTCGTCCTGTTTGTTGCGGAACACCCACTTGGTTCCCACAACATTTTGCTTGGGACGAGGCACCAGTGTCCAAACTTCATTGCGCTTGAAGTTGTTGAGTTCCTCCTGCATGGCCAACACCCAGTCCGGATCTAGCAAGGCCTCTTCTACCCTGAAAGGCTCAATAGAAGAGACAAAGGAGTAATGCTCACAAAAATTAACTAATCTTGAACGAGTAGTTACTTCTTTGCTAATATCACCCAAAATTTGGTCAATGGGATGATTCCTTTGAATCATTGCTTGAACTTGGGTTGGAGGTGCCTGAGGTGCTTCTTCCTCTTCACTTTGAACATCATGTGCTCCCCCTTGATCATGCGCCTCCACTTGAGGTACCTGTTCGTCATCTTGGGTTGGGGGATGCACCATTGTTGAGGAAGAAGGTTGATCTTGCTCCTTTTGTTCCAGTGGCCTCACATCTCCAATCGCCATGGTGCGCATTGCGGCCGTTGGAACGTCTTCTTCATCTACATTATCAAGATCAATAACTTGCTCTCTTGGAGAGCCATTAGTCTCATCAAATACAACGTCGCTAGAGACTTCAACCAAACCCGATGATTTGTTGAAGACCCTATACGCCTTTGTATTTGAATCATAACCTAATAAAAACCCTTCTACAACTTTGGGAGCAAATTTAGAAGTTCTACCTTTCTTCACAAGAATATAACACTTGCTCCCAAATACACGAAAGTAAGACACATTGGGTTTGTTACCGGTTAGAAGCTCATACGAAGTCTTCTTGAGGAGGCGGTGAAGGTAGACCCTGTTGATGGCGTGGCAAGCCATGTTCACGGCTTCCGACCAAAAGCGCTCGGGGGTCTTGAACTCTCCAAGCATAGTCCTCGCCATATCGATGAGCGTCCTATTCTTCCTCTCTACCACACCATTTTGCTGTGGTGTGTAGGGAGCGGAGAGCTCGTGCTTGATCCCCTCTTCCTCAAGAAACTCCTCCACTTGAAGGTTCTTGAACTCGGACCCGTTATCGCTCCTTATCTTTTTCACTTTGAGCTCAAACTCATTTTGAGCTCTCCTGAGGAAGCGCTTGAGGGTCCCTTGGGTTTCAGATTTATCCTGCAAAAAGAATACCCAAGTGAAGCGGGGAAAATCATCAACTATAACAAGACCATACTTACTTCCTCCTATGCTTAGATAGGCGACGGGTCCGAAGAGATCCATATGAAGCATCTCCAAGGGTCTTGATGTGGTCATCACATTTTTGCTGTGATGAGAGCTTCCCACCTGTTTCCCTGCTTGACAAGCTGCACAAGGTCTATCTTTTTCGAAATGTACGTTAGTTAGACCTATCACGTGTTCTCCCTTTAGAAGCTTGTGGAGGTTCTTCATCCCCACATGTGCTAAGCGGCGATGCCACAGCCAGCCCATGCAAGTCTTAGCAATTAAGCATGCATCCAGACCGGCCTCTTCTTTTGCAAAATCAACCAAATAGAATTTGTCGTCTAGTACACCCTTAAAAGCTAGTGAACCATCACATCTTCTAAAGACAGACACATCTACATTTGTGAATAGACAATTATATCCCATTTTGCATAATTGACTAACAGACAACAAATTATATCCAAGAGACTCAACTAAAAACACATTAGAAATAGAGTGCTCGGATGAAATAGCAATTTTACCTAACCCTTTTACCTTGCCTTGGTTCCCATCACCGAATATTATTGAATCTTGGGGATCCTTGTTCTTGACGTAGGAAGAGAACATCCTCTTTTCCCCCGTCATGTGGTTTGTGCATCCGCTGTCGATAATCCAGCTTGAACCCCCGGATGCATAAACCTGCAAGGCAAATTTAGGCTTGGGTCTTAGGTACCCAACTCTTGTTGGGTCCTATGAGGTTAGTCACAATTGTCTTAGGGACCCAAATGCAAGTTTTATCTCCCTTGCATCTTGCCCCTAACTTCCTAGCAATCACCTTCTTATTCTTTCTATAAATGGCAAAAGAAGCATTGCAAGCATGATATATTGTAGAAGGTTCACTAACTTTCCTAGGAACATTAACAACATTTCTCCTAGCCATATTATGAACAACATTTCTCCTACCAACATTTCTATCATGCACATAGGAAGAACTAGAAGCAAACATGGCATGAGAATCAAAAGCATCATATGCATTACAACTCCTATAAGTATTTCTAGATTGTCTCCTATCATGGTACATAAAGGCATGGTTCTTTTGCACACTACTAGCCATAGGGGCCTTCCCTTTCTCCTTGGCGGAGATGGGAGCCTTATGGCTTGTCAAGTTCTTGGCTTCTCTCTTGAAGCCAAGACCATCCTTAATTGAGGGGTGTCTACCAATCGTGTAGGCATCCCTTGCAAATTTTAATTTGTCAAATTCACTTTTGCTAGTCTTAAGTTGGGCATTAAGACTAGCTACTTCATCATTTAATTTAGAGATGCAATCTAGGTGTTCACTACAAGCATCAACATTAAAATCTTTACACCTAGTGCAAATTACAACATGTTCTACACAAGATGTTAATTTACTAGATTTTTCTAGCTTAGCATTTAAATCATCATTTATGCTCTTTAAGCTAGAAATTGTCTCATGGCAAGTAGATATTTCACAAGAAAGCATATCATTTCGTTTAACTTCTAAAGCAAGTGAATTTTGTGCACTAACAAATTTATCATGCTCTTCATACAACAAATCCTCTTGCTTTTCTAGTAACCTATTCTTGTCATTCAAGGCATCAATTAACTCATTAATTTTGCCAATTTTAATTCTATCCAAACCTTTAAATAAACTAGAATAGTCTATCTCATCGTCATCACTAGAATCATCATCACTTGAAGAAGCATAAGTGGTATCCCGAGTACATACCTTCTTCTCCTTCGCCATGAGGCATGTGTGATGCTCGTTGGGGAAGAGGGATGACTTGTTGAAGGCAGTGGCGGCGAGTCCTTCATTGTCAGAGTCGGAGGAGGAGCAATCCGAATCCCACTCCTTTCCGATATGTGCCTCGCCCTTGGCCTTCTTGTAATTCTTCTTCTTCTCCCTCTTGTTTCCTTTTTCCTGGTCACTATCATTGTCGGGACAGTTAGCAATAAAATGACCAAGCTTACCACATTTGAAGCATGAGCGCTTCCCCTTTGTCTTGGTCTTGCTTGGCTGTCCCTTGCGACCCTTAAGCGCCGTCTTGAAGCGCTTGATGATGAGGGCCATCTCTTCATCATTGAGCCCTGCCGCCTCAACTTGCGCCACCTTGCTAGGTAACGCCTCCTTGCTTCTCGTTGCCTTGAGAGCAACGGGTTGAGGCTCATTGATTGGACCATTCAGTGCGTCGTCCACGTACCTCGTCTCCTTGATCATCATTCGCCCGCTTACGAATTTTCCAAGGACTTCTTCGGGCGACATTTTGGTGTACCTAGGGTTCTCACGAATATTATTCACCAAATGTGGATCAAGAACGGTAAAGGACCTTAGCATTAGGCGGACGACGTCGTGGTTCGTCCATCGCGTGCTTCTGTAGCTCCTTATTTTGTTGATAAGGGTCTTGAGCCGGTTGTATGTTTGGGTTGGCTCCTCGCCCCTTATCATCGCAAATCTTCCGAGCTCGCCTTCTACCAACTCCATCTTGGTGAGCAAGGTGACGTCATTCCCCTCATGAGAGATCTTGAGGGTGTCCCAAATTTGCTTGGCATTGTCCAAGCCTCTCACCTTATGGTACTCGTCCCTGCACAAGGAGGCTAACAACACAGTAGTAGCTTGTGCATTTCTATGAATCTGTTCATTAATAAAAATAGGACTATCCGAGCTATCAAATTTCATTCCATTCTCAACAATCTCCCATATGCTTGGATGGAGAGAGAACAGGTGACTACGCATTTTGTGGCTCCAAAATCCGTAGTCCTCCCCATCAAAGTGTGGAGGCTTGCCGAGAGGAATGGAGAGCAAATGTGAATTTGAACTTTGAGGAATACGAGAATAATCGAAAGAAAAATTCGAATTAACCATCTTTTGTTTCTCGTAGTCGTAGTCATCCTTTTGGGAAGAAGTGGACTCATCGCTATCGTCGTAGTAGACGATCTCCTTGATGCGTCTCGTCTTCTTCTTCTTCCCATCTTTGCGTTTGTGGCCCGAGCCCGAGTCGGTAGGCTTGTCATTCTTCGGCTTGTTGACGAAGGACTCCTTCTCCTTGTCGTTGATCACGATTCCCTTCCCCTTAGGATCCATCTCTTCGGGCGATTAGTCCCTTTGTGAAGAGAACGACTCTGATACCAATTGAGAGCACCTAGAGGGGGGGTGAATAGGTGATCCTGTAAAACTTGAAACTTAAGCCACAAAAACTTGGTTAAGTGTTAGCACAATAATCGCCAAGTGGCTAGAGAGGAGTCTCAACAAAACACAATAAGTCAATAACCACAAGAGATCAATCACAGAGATGGCACGGTGGTTATCCCGTGGTTTGGCCAAGACCAACGCTTGCCTACTCCACGTTGTGGCGTCCCAACGGACGAGGGTTGCAATCAACCCCTCTCAAGCGGTCCAAAGACCCACTTGAATACCACAGTGTTTTGCTTGCTTTTCTTAATCCCGTTTGCGAGGAATCTCCACAACTTGGAGCCTCTCGCCCTTACACTTGAAGTTCACAAAGAAGCACGGAGTAAGGGAGGGATTAGCAACTCACACAAGACACAAAGATTACAGCAAATACGCACACACAAGACCCTGACTTAAGCTCAAAAGACTAGCACACTAGAACGGAGCTCAAAACACTAGAATGTCGAACAAGTGCGCAAGAATGGAGTGTGAGTGATCAAGAGTGCTCAAGGAATGCTTGGTATTCTCCTCCATGCGCCTAGGGGTCCCTTTTATAGCCCCAAGGCGGCTAGGAGCCGTTGAGAACAATCCTGGAAGGCAGATCTTGCCTTCTGTCGACTGGCGCACCGGACAGTCCGGTGCACCACCGGACACTGTCCGGTGCAGATATCCTTCCTTATTTGGCGAAGCCAACCGTTGGAGTCTGAGAGCCGTTGGCACACCGGACACTGTCCGGTGTACACCGGACAGTCCGGTGCACCAATGTGACCGTTGGCTCGGCCACGCATCACGCACGGAATCCTCGGCCGACCGTTGCCCCGGCTGACCGTTGACTCACCGGACAGTGAGAGCACCTAGAGGGGGGGGTGAATAGGTGATCCTGTAAAAACTTCAAACTTAAGCCACAAAAACTTGTTATGTGTTAGCACGATTATTGCCAAGTGGCTAAGGTGAAGTCTCAACAAAACACAATACCACAAGAGATCAAGACAGAGGTGACACGGTGGTTTATCCCGTGGTTCGGCCAAGCCAATGCTTGCCTACTTCCACGTTGTGGCGTCCCAACGGACGAGGGTTGCAATCAACCCCTCTCAAGCGGTCCAAAGACCCACTTGAATACCACGGTGTTTTGTTGTTCCTTTCACTATCCCGTTTGCAAGGAATCTCCACAAATTGGAGTCTCTTGCCCTTACAAGTATATGATCACAAAGAAAGCACAGAGTAAGGGAGGGAAGCAACACACACAAATCCACAACAAAAGCGCATACACACGGCCAAGATTCGAGCTCGAATGACTATCTCAGAGTTCACACTAGAACAGAGCTCGAATCACTTAGAATCACAAACGAATGCGCAAAGAACTTGTGTGGATGATCAAGAATGCTCAAGAGTTGCTTGTGTCTCTCCTCCATGCGCCTAGGGGCTCCTTTTATAGCCCCAAGGCAGCTAGGAGCCGTTGAGAGCAATTCTGGAAGGCTATCCTGGCCTTCTGTCGACGGGGGCACCGGACAGTCCGGTGCACACCGGACACTGTCCGGTGCCCGATTTGTTTCCTTTTCTGGCGCTTCCGACCGTTGGAACACAGCCGGAGATCTGCGAGCCGTTGGCGCACCGGACAGTCCGGTGCACACCGGACAGTCCGGTGCCGTCTTCCGACCGTTGGCTCGGCCACGTGTCTCGCGCGGATTGCGCGGCCGACCGTTGGCCCTGGCCGACCGTTGGCTCACCGGACAGTCCGGTGCACACCGGACAGTCCGGTGAATTTTAGCCGTACGCCGCCGGCCAAAATCCCGAGAGCGGCCAGTTCGCGCCGAGTTGGCCTGGCGCACCGGACACTGTCCGGTGCACACCGGACAGTCCGGTGCTCCAGACCGAGCTGAGCCTTGGCTGCACACAGCCAAGTCTTTCTCTCCCCTTTTCTCTTTTTCTTCTTTCTGTTTCTAACACTTAGACAAATATGTTAGTCCACAAAACCAATGTACTACGGATTAGAAACATACCTTTACTCCATGATTTGTACTTTGTTCCATTTTACAATTAGGCACCTGTGTTGGTCACTAAATCACCAAAATACTTAGAAATGGCCCAAGGGCACATTTCCCTTTCAATCTCCCCCTTTTTGGTGATTTATGCCAACACAACATAAAGCAAGTTTAACAAGTACAAAAACACTTCAAATAATAACTCAAATTATTTTGAATCGATTTTGGCATATATGGATCATCCTTTGCCACCACTTGGTTTGTTTTTGCAAATCAAACACAAATCTCTATCTCTAAGTTAAACACACATGTTTAAGCATAAAGAGAGTCATTCAAAAAAAAAATTGATCAAGGATTTCAAAAACTCCCCCTTTTTCCCATAATCAATACTTCTCCCCACAAGAAGCCAACTTTTGACAAGAGAGACAACTTAAGAATTTTGACAAACCAAAAACTCTATTCTACTATTTTCAAAATCTCTCAAGTGGTAGCTGATCCATTTATTGCTTTGGCCTTTATTTTCTCCCCCTTTGGCATCAAGCACCAAAACGGGATCAATCTTGGCCCTTTAACCCCATTGCCTCACCAAAATCTTCAATTAAGAGCAAATGGCAATAAGAGTTCATGAGATGGACTTGGAGTAAGTTACCCCTCATCGGAGTGCAGTGGAAGTCTTTCATGGTCCAAATCCACCTTTTCCCTTTCAATTCTCCTTTGAGACTAAATCAGACAAACTCAACATATGGTTAGTCTCAAAGGGTCAAGTTGTAACACATCTCCCCCTAAACATGTGCATCACTTTGCAACGGACTTGTGAGGTCCAGGGAGTGTTTGTACAACTTGAGCACCATAATAAGCAACAATATGCAGAAGGGAACATGATCAAAAGCATGAATACAGTATGCTACAATTCAATCCAAGTTCCGCGAATCTAAGACATTTAGCTCACTACGCAGCCTGCAAAAGGTCTTCTCATCTAAAGGCTTGGTGAAGATATCGGCTAGCTGGTTCTCGGTGCTAACATAAAACACTTCGATATCTCCCTTTTGCTGGTGGTCTCTCAGAAAGTGATGCCGGATGTCGATGTGCTTTGTGCGGCTGTGCTCAACAGGATTTTCCGCTATTCGGATAGCACTCTCATTATCACATAGGAGTGGGACTTTGCTCAGATTGTAGCCAAAGTCCCTGAGGGTTTGCCTCATCCAAAGTAGTTGCGCGCAACACTGACCTGCGGCAACGTACTCGGCTTCAGCGGTGGATAGGGCAACGGAGGTTTGTTTCTTAGAGTTCCATGACACCAGGGACCTTCCTAAGAATTGGCACGTCCCTGATGTACTTTTCCTATCGACCTTACATCCAGCATAGTCGGAATCTGAGTACCCAATCAAGTCAAAGTTAGACCCCTTTGGATACCAGATCCCGAAGCAAGGCGTAGCGACTAAATATCTAAGAATTCGCTTCACCGCCACCAAGTGACACTCCTTAGGATCGGATTGAAATCTAGCACACATGCATACGCTAAGCATAATATCCGGTCTACTAGCACATAGATAAAGTAAAGACCCTATCATTGACCGGTATGCTTTTTGATCAACGGACTTACCTCCTTTGTTGAGGTCGGTGTGTCCGTCGGTTCCCATCGGTGTCTTTGCGGGCTTGGCGTCCTTCATCCCAAACCGCTTCAGCAGATCTTGCGTGTACTTCGTTTGGGAGATGAAGGTGCCGTCCTTGAGTTGCTTCACTTGGAACCCAAGGAAGTAGTTCAACTCGCCCATCATCGACATCTCGAATTTCTGCGTCATCACCCTGCTAAACTCTTCACAAGACTTTTGATTAGTAGAACCAAATATTATGTCATCGACATAAATTTGGCACACAAACAAATCACCATTACAAGTCTTAGTGAAAAGAGTTGGATCGGCTTTCCCAACCTTGAAAGCATTAGCAATTAAAAAATCTCTAAGACATTCATACCATGCTCTTGGGGCTTGCTTAAGTCCATAGAGCGCCTTAGAGAGCTTACACACGTGGTCGGGGTACCGCTCATCCTCGAAGCCAGGGGGTTGCTCCACGTACACTTCCTCCTTTATTGGCCCGTTGAGGAACGCGCTCTTCACATCCATTTGGTACAACCTGAAAGAATGGTGAGCGGCATATGCTAGCAAGATGCGAATGGATTCTAGCCTAGCCACAGGAGCAAAAGTCTCCTCAAAGTCCAAACCTGCGACTTGGGCATAACCTTTTGCCACAAGTCGAGCCTTGTTCCTTGTCACAACTCCGTGCTCGTCCTGTTTGTTGCGGAACACCCACTTGGTTCCCACAACATTTTGCTTGGGACGAGGCACCAGCGTCCAAACTTCATTGCGCTTGAAGTTGTTGAGTTCCTCCTGCATGGCCAACACCCAATCCGGATCTAGCAAGGCCTCCTCTACCCTGAAAGGCTCAATAGAGGAGACAAAGGAGTAATGTTCACAAAAATTAACTAATCGAGATCGAGTAGTTACTCCCTTGCTAATGTCACCCAAAATTTGGTCGACGGGATGATCCCTTTGAATCATCGCACGAACTTGGGTTGGAGGTGCCGGTTGCGCTTCTTCCTCCATCACGTGATCATCTTGTGCTCCCCCTTGATCACACGCCTCCTTTTGATGAACCTGTTCATCGTCTTGAGGTGGGGGATGCACCGTCGTTGAGGAAGAAGGTTGATCTCGTTCATCTTGTTCCTGTGGCCGAACGTCTCCAATCGCCATGGTTCGTATAGCGGCCGTCGGAACATCTTCTTCATCTACATCATCACAATCAACAACTTGCTCTCTTGGAGAGCCATTAGTCTCATCAAATACAACGTCGCTAGAGACTTCAACCAAACCCGATGATTTGTTGAAGACCCTATACGCCTTTGTATTTGAATCATAACCTAATAAAAACCCTTCTACAGCTTTGGGAGCAAACTTAGAATTTCTACCTTTCTTTACTAGAATGTAGCACTTGCTCCCAAAAACACGAAAGTAGGATACATTGGGTTTGTTACCGGTTAGTAGCTCATATGACGTCTTCTTGAGGAGGCGGTGAAGATAGACCCTGTTGATGGCGTGGCAAGCCGTGTTCACGGCTTCCGACCAAAAGCACTCGGGGGTCTTGAACTCTCCAAGCATCGTCCTCGCCATATCGATTAGCGTCCTGTTCTTCCTCTCTACCACACCATTTTGCTGTGGTGTGTAGGGAGCGGAGAACTCGTGCTTGATCCCTTCCTCCTCAAGAAACTCCTCCACTTGAAGGTTCTTGAACTCGGACCTGTTGTCGCTCCTAATCTTCTTCACCTTGAGCTCAAACTCATTTTGAGCTCTCCTGAGGAAGCGCTTGAGGGTCCCTTGGGTTTCAGACTTATCCTGCAAAAAGAACACCCAAGTGAAGCGGGAAAAGTCATCAACAATAACTAAACCATACTTACTTCCTCCTATGCTTAGATAGGCGACGGGTCCGAAGAGGTCCATATGCAGCAGCTCCAGAGGTCTTGACGTGGTCATCACATTCTTGCTGTGATGTGCTCCTCCAACTTGTTTACCTGCCTGACAAGCTGCACAAGGTCTATCTTTTTCGAAATAAACATTGGTTAGACCTATCACGTGTTCTCCCTTTAGAAGCTTGTGGAGATTCTTCATCCCCACATGTGCTAAGCGGCGATGCCACAGCCAGCCCATGCAAGTCTTAGCCATTAAGCATGCATCTAGACCGGCCTCTTCTTTTGCAAAATCAACTAAGTAAAGCTTGCCGTCTAGTACACCCTTAAAAGCTAGTGAACTATCACATCTTCTAAAGACAGACACATCTACATTTGTAAATAAACAATTATATCCCATTTGACATAATTGACTAACAGATAGCAAATTATATCCAAGACTCTCCACTAGGAATACATTTGATATAGAATGCTCATTAGAAATTGCAATTTTACCTAACCCTTTTACCTTGCCTTGATTCCCATCACCGAATATAATTGAATCTTGGGAATCCTTATTTTTGACGTAGGAGGTGAACATCTTCTTCTCCCCCGTCATATGGTTTGTGCATCCGCTGTCGATAATCCAGCTTGAACCCCCGGATGCATAAACCTGCAAGGCAAATTTAGGCTTGGGTCTTAGGTACCCAACTCATGTTGGGTCCTGCAAGGTTAGCACAAATGTCTTTAGGGACCCAAATGCAAGATTTATCTCCCTTGCATCTAGCCCCTAATTTCCTAGCAACTACCTTCTTACCCTTTCTACAAATAGCAAAGGGAGCATTACAAGCATAATAAATGGTAGAAGGTTCATTCACTACTTTCCTAGGAGCATGAATAACATTCTTTCTAGGTACATGAGCACTATCTCTCCTAGGCATATGTACAACATTTCTCCTACACATATCTCTACCATGATTATAAGAAGAACTAGAAGCAAACATTGCATGAGAATCATAAACATGTGAATCAAAATGATTATAAGCATTTCTAGCATGTCTCCTATCATAATACATAAAAGCATGATTCTTTTTAGCATTACTAGCCATCGGGGCCTTCCCCTTCTCCTTGACGAAGATGGGAGCCTTATGGCTTGTTAAGTTCTTGGCTTCCCTCTTGAAGCCAAGCCCATCCTTAATTGAGGGATGTCTTCCAATTGTATAGGCATCCCTTGCAAATTTTATCTTTTCAACTTCACTCTTGCTAGTCTTAAGTTGGGCATTAAGACTAGCCACTTCATCTTTTAGTTTTGAAATTGAAACTAAATGTTTGCTACAAGTGTTAACATCAAAATCCTTACACCTAGTGCAAATTGTAACATTTTCAACAGAAGACTTAGATTTATTTGTTACTTCTAATTTAGCATTTAAATCATGGTTAACACTTTGTAAAGTAGCAATGGTTTCATGACAAGAAGATATTTCACTAGAAAGCACTTCATTTCTTTTCACTTCTAAAGCATATGATTTTTGTGCCTCTATAAACTTATCATGTTCATCATACAATAAATCCTCTTGCTTCTCTAAAAGCCTATCCTTTTCATTCAAAGCATCAATCAATTCATTGATTTTATCTATCTTAGATCTATCTAAGCCTTTGAACAAGCAAGAATAATCTATGTCATCATCGTCACTAGACTCACTATCACTAGAAGAAGCATAAGTGGAGTCTTGAGTACTCACCTTCTTCTCCCTTGCCATAAGGCAAGTGAGACGCTCATTGGGGAAGAGAGCCGATTTGTTGAAGGCAGTGGCGGCGAGTCCTTCGTTGTCGGAGTCGGAGGAGGAGCAATCCGAGTCCCACTCCTTTCCTAGATGCGCCTCGCCCTTTGCCTTCTTGTATTGCTTCTTCTTCTCTCTTTTGTTCCCCTTTTCCTGGTCACTTTCATTATCGGGACAGTTAGCAATGAAATGACCAAGCTTACCGCATTTGAAGCATGAGCGCTTCCCCTTGGCTTTGGTCTTGCTTGGTTGTCCCTTGTGACCTTTAAGCACCGTCTTGAATCTTTTAATGATGAGAGCCATCTCTTCATCATTAAGGCCAGCCGCCTCAATCTGTGCCACCTTGCTAGGTAGCGCCTCCTTGCTTCGTGTTGCCTTGAGAGCAAGGGGTTGCGGCTCGTTGATCGGACCGTTCAACGCTTCGTCGACGTATCTTGCCTCCTTGATCATCATCCGCCCGCTTACGAATTTTCCAAGCACTTCCTCGGGCGTCATCATCGTGTACCTGGGATTCTCACGAATATTGTTCACGAGATGAGGATCAAGTACGGTAAAAGACCTGAGCATTAGGCGGACGACATCGTGATCCGTCCAACGCGTGCTTCCGTAGCTCCTTATTTTGTTGATAAGAGTCTTGAGCCGGTTGTACGTCTGAGTTGGCTCCTCTCCCCTTATCATGGCGAACCGTCCAAGCTCGCCCTCCACCAACTCCATCTTGGTGAGCATGGTGATGTCGTTCCCCTCGTGAGAGATCTTGAGGGTGTCCCATATCTGCTTGGCATTGTCCAAGCCGCTCACCTTATTGTACTCTTCCCTGTACAAAGATGCTAAGAGAACAGTAGTAGCCTGTGCATTTTTATGAATCTGTTCATTTATAAGCATAGGGCTATCCGAGCTATCGAATTTCATTCCGTTCTCCACAATCTCCCATATGCTAGGATGGAGAGAGAATAAGTGACTACGCATTTTGTGACTCCAAAATCCGTAGTCCTCCCCATCGAAGTGTGGAGGTTTGCCAAGAGGAATGGAAAGCAAATGCGAATTCGAACTATGTTGAATACGGGAATAATCAAATGAAAAGTTCGAATTGACCGTCTTCCTGTAGTCGTTGTCGTCGTCCTTTTGGGAAGAAGTGGATTCATCACTATCGTCGTAGTAGATGATCTCCTTGATACGCCTCGTCTTCTTCTTCTTCCCTTCCTTTCGTCTATGGCCCGAGCCGGAGTCGGTAGGCTTGTCGTCCTTCGGCTCGTTGACGAAGGTCTCCTTTTCTTTGTCGTTGATCACAATACCCTTCCCCTTAGGATCCATCTATTCGGGCGGTTAGTCCCTTTGTGAATAGAACGGCTCCGATACCAATTGAGAGCACCTAGAGGGGGGGGTGAATAGGTGATCCTGTAAAAACTTCAAACTTAAGCCACAAAAACTTGTTATGTGTTAGCACGATTATTGCCAAGTGGCTAAGGTGAAGTCTCAACAAAACACAATACCACAAGAGATCAAGACAGAGGTGACACGGTGGTTTATCCCGTGGTTCGGCCAAGCCAATGCTTGCCTACTTCCACGTTGTGGCGTCCCAACGGACGAGGGTTGCAATCAACCCCTCTCAAGCGGTCCAAAGACCCACTTGAATACCACGGTGTTTTGTTGTTCCTTTCACTATCCCGTTTGCAAGGAATCTCCACAAATTGGAGTCTCTTGCCCTTACAAGTATATGATCACAAAGAAAGCACAGAGTAAGGGAGGGAAGCAACACACACAAATCCACAACAAAAGCGCATACACACGGCCAAGATTCGAGCTCGAATGACTATCTCAGAGTTCACACTAGAACAGAGCTCGAATCACTTAGAATCACAAACGAATGCGCAAAGAACTTGTGTGGATGATCAAGAATGCTCAAGAGTTGCTTGTGTCTCTCCTCCATGCGCCTAGGGGCTCCTTTTATAGCCCCAAGGCAGCTAGGAGCCGTTGAGAGCAATTCTGGAAGGCTATCCTGGCCTTCTGTCGACGGGGGCACCGGACAGTCCGGTGCACACCGGACACTGTCCGGTGCCCGATTTGTTTCCTTTTCTGGCGCTTCCGACCGTTGGAACACAGCCGGAGATCTGCGAGCCGTTGGCGCACCGGACAGTCCGGTGCACACCGGACAGTCCGGTGCCGTCTTCCGACCGTTGGCTCGGCCACGTGTCTCGCGCGGATTGCGCGGCCGACCGTTGGCCCTGGCCGACCGTTGGCTCACCGGACAGTCCGGTGCACACCGGACAGTCCGGTGAATTTTAGCCGTACGCCGCCGGCCAAAATCCCGAGAGCGGCCAGTTCGCGCCGAGTTGGCCTGGCGCACCGGACACTGTCCGGTGCACACCGGACAGTCCGGTGCTCCAGACCGAGCTGAGCCTTGGCTGCACACAGCCAAGTCTTTCTCTCCCCTTTTCTCTTTTTCTTCTTTCTGTTTCTAACACTTAGACAAATATGTTAGTCCACAAAACCAATGTACTACGGATTAGAAACATACCTTTACTCCATGATTTGTACTTTGTTCCATTTTACAATTAGGCACCTGTGTTGGTCACTAAATCACCAAAATACTTAGAAATGGCCCAAGGGCACATTTCCCTTTCAGACAGACCGGTGAATTTTAGTCGTACGTCGTTAATCATCTCCCGAGAGCGACGAGTTCGCCTATGAACGGCTCACCGGACAGTCCGGTGCGCCACCTGACCGACCGGTGAATTATAGCCGTACACCGCCGTCGAAGTCCTGAGAGCAGCCTGTTCGCCAGAGTCAGCCTGGCGCACCGGACACTGTCCGGTGCACCACCGGACAGTCCGGTGCACCCAAACTGAGCAGACTTTGGCTGAACAAAGCCATCTCATTTCCAATTCAATCTTTCCTGTTTCAAGCACTTAGACACAATACATTAGTCCGCGAGCCGCTGCTCGGCCGGCTTGGGCAGGGGCGCTCGCCCGCGAGCGCGCGTTGTGCGTGGGGCGCGCAGGGGCTCGGCTCCTCGGCTGGCGCGGAGAGCAGGAGAGAGAAGCGAGGGGGAAGGAGAGAGAGAGGAGGTGGGAGAGAAGAAGCAATGGCGGCGGCGGCTAGCAGGCAGGAGGCCAGGCGCGCGCTAGGGTTAGAAGGGGGCGTGGCAGCTGGGCCTTATGGGCCAAAAGCGATTAGGTTTTTTTTTCTTCTTCTCTTTTTTTTCTTCCTAATTTCAAAAACTTATTTTTAAATATCTCTAAAATTCATAATAACTAAACCAAAATGATTTATAAATAAAATACTAATTCTTGGACTAATATTTATTATATTACTTATTTGGATTTTCAATTAAGAAGAAATGCTATTAAATATTCAAAAATCAATTATGGGCAATCAAAAATCATTCCAAAGGCAAATAAATGACAACCATTTAAAATAAAATTCATTACCATCTTTACCTTTAATAACTAAATTATTATTTTTATTTGATGATTTTTATGGTGTTACAGGGACGTCAAGGAATTTTCAATAGATTTTCCCAAGCAGTCGCATTCATACAGTATACGCAATGAATACGTCAAGACAGAAGGAAGATATCGACGGAGATCAAAGGAAAGCCAAAAATAGCCAATGAAGTACAAGTCTAATCAACAGGAGCATTAAAGCACAGAGCAAAATAATGACCAGCCAAGGGCCATCTACCGGATGTCCAGTCCATCGCCGATCAAGTAAATTTCAAGCCGGTGCATGGGCAGGCCGTATTGATGATCACAAAAAGACAAAACTATATGCTGATCTCTAAAGCATAAACTAAGGAGACAATGCTAATCTCTAAGGCATGAGTCTAAGTCAAAGACAGTGGTTTCTGAAAAATCGTGGAATGAAGACCTTTGAGTGGATTATTTTTAGTAATCCACTCAAAGCTCGGGGGCTACACCCATTGGGTGCACCTCTGGTGCACCCAATGAATCATGAGATCCCGAAGAACAAATGTTGATCTCTAAAGTATAAGCTAGTGACAAAATGCTGATTTCTAAAGCATCTGTCTAAGTCGGAAACTACGATTCTTAAAGAAGTATAAGATGAGGACCTTTGAATGGATTATTTTTAGTAATCCATTCAAAGCTCGGGGGCTACACCCATTGGGTGCACCGGTGCACCCAATGAATCCTTAACCCTTGAGAGCAAAGCGTCGACCTCTAAGGCACGAATAGAGTACCGACACTGAAGATTAAAAGCAAAAAACTGAAGAATGAAGCCAGAAAAAGATGACCGAAGACCATTCTTACCAAGTTACTCAGAGCTGGAGGTAACAACTCAGTAGACATGTTTCAAAATCGCAAGCTGGACCTAGAATCTTTGGGCCGATTATTTCAAAATCAACACAAAGATTGGGGGCTTGTGGGGGACAGATATCCCCCAGGTCCATTAGAAGGCAAGAAAGCCTCATGGAAGACCCCAGGCCCATTATTCCGCGAGGTCGTCCCTTCGTGGGCCAGGAGAGGAACTTTCAATAAAGCGGATCAACACAAGGACGGATCGACTTGAGCCCGTATGGTTCGCCAAGCTTAAACGCTATCTGCAGCATTGATCCGACTTTCCTGCGCGGCGCCCTCAGACATCGAAGCCGAAGGACTATGAGTCGGCGAGATTATAGGAAGATAAACCCAGTCGGTTCACTATTACTTAGGAACACCTGGTTATCATATTCGCATGTAACGCCCCACGGTCGAATATATAAGGCCTAGGGAGCAGCCCCTCAGAACAGATCTCACCCTTCGGCCATACACCCCACTCTGGTATCCTTCATACTAGAGAACTCTCTTGTAACCTACCACAAAAAAGATCCACTCCAGGACGTAGGGTATTACGCATCTCAAAGCGGCCCGAACTGTACAAGATTGTCCACTGTTTCTCGTGCATAAGGCACGAACCATCGAGCTACAGTCGGTGACACCGTCCTACTTCGAGAAGCACCTTGAGGGGCAACCCCGGGTGCGTGGTCGGACCCAAAACACCGACACATACTAAGTTGTATCTTGAATACAACTTTCCTTCACGGTACACACTAATCTCTAGGGTTTCCTAAGTTGGTATTCTATCAGTATTAAGCAATTAAACCCTAAGAGGCTAGTTATTGGGCTTGTGATCAAACAATGTCCAAATCATTTCAAACTTCACCCAAGGTCTTTAATCATCATACTAAGCCTGCCCAAAAAGTTTTACCATTTTTGGAGCTACTAAATTATTTCTAAAATTCTAAAGGGCTTGGTTTGAACACCTTTAAAGGCTACATAGTTCCAGATTTGGAATAAAAATCTTGGAACTATTTTTATTAAATACTAGATGATTTTAGGAGTCTAGCAAAACTGGTCTTATAATTTTATCATTTTTATACTATTTTCTACCAATTTCCTAATCTAGTAGTAAAAAAGAAAAGGAAAAAGAATGAATAGTGATGGGCTCAAATCAGCCCAAACTAGCCCGCGAACAGGGGAAACTCGCGCGCGCCGCGCCCGCGGTGGTGTATTTGCGCGAAGGCCTCTGGCCATTTGAAAAACTCGTGAAGAGCCTGCGACACTGTTCACCTATCTCACTAACATTTGCACAAAAGCCCTTGCCTTTCTATTTCTTTATGATTCGAGTCCCCGACCGGGCGCAGGTCGAACACCTGGATGGAGCCGCGTGTACTCGCCGGCGGCGACGTGCTCCGATGGTGCCGAGCACACGGACATCCTCATAGATGAACCCCAAATACATTAATGTGCTTAATTAGGTCAAAGCATCGTTAGCACATAGCTTTCCACGGCGGCGGCAGAACCGAATCACCGGTGCGACGTTACCGGTGTACCCAAGCTGGTCTAGTTCAATTCAAGGGTGCGAAAAGACTAAGTGGCCTATTAGGGTTGCAGTGCCTACACAAACTCGGACTGAAACTATCTAGAACAACCAGTCGACCGGAGCTATGTCCGCGGTGGCGTTCCCAGACAATATCGTCTCGTTCACTATGCTAGAGCGTGGTAGAGTTCAATCGGTTGAGTCGATGAGCACCACAAGTGCAAGAGGGTGTAGAAACATGAACGAGAAGGACGAGAGCGGACCTGTGGGTGGTTGGCCACGGCGTGGCGTCTCACGGCGGCACATATGACCGATTTGGGGGAAATCCGGTGACTAGGGGCTACGGTGCATGAGAGAGGCTAGCTGGGGCTGGAATGAGAGTGTAACAGAGAGGCGGAGCGAGGGCAGCACTCAATTTAAAGTGGCCGGCTATGTGTCTCACCAATTTTGGCCGAAGACAATCACGGCGGCGGTGGGATATTTCACTGGTGAGTTCGTCGTGGCGCCCGCCGGTGCAAAGGCTCAAGAACCATAACTCCAGGCCTGCCACGGTATAGATACGTGGTGAAACAATCATGGCATGGCGCAACTGTGAAGAACGGCGTCCACCTCGACGATGGCCGCACGGCCACGTCGTCGGGCAATCAAGTGCAATCGATAGGCTCACGTCTGAGACCAAATTCAACCCCCGCCCAATCTTTTTACCCCCTCGGCGGTTATCCACTTCTCACAGAGCATGGTTCGTGGCGGCCGACGTGAATCGTGGCGTGGAGATCACCAGTGGCAAAGTTCACTGAATCTGGTATCTTGTTCTGTTACTGTACCATCGCGACTTGGTTTAGTTCATCTGACAAGGCACATTGAAGGGCTTCATTTTCAAATTTTTATGTGACAACCCACTAATCCATCTGTACCAAAGTTGTTGCCCAAATAACCAGCTTCAACTTTGTTATAGGGTTCTTGATTAGATACTGACTGATTCATATGCAATTCGATCTCCAAGTTCATCAGAACACATTGTCTGTAGAGTTTCAGTATCTGATGTGACTGACAGCCCAACTTTAGGTCCATTTTCTCCAATTTCCATACAGTTCCAAGGCTTAGCCACTTAATCAAACTTGTACTCCTATAGTAGCTCTACAAATTTGTTGTAGTGACCTATGGCAAAACCTTCATGGATTAAGAGATACAGGGTCCCAAAGTCAGCCTAATTACACTGTTTTCAGAGCAAAGCCCCATGGGTACTCTTTGGAACTTTTTACAAATTTCTCTTGTTCCACAAAACTTGAAAATCTTCCAATGTAAAAGTTGCTTAGTTTTTGATACTCTACCACTTTGATATATGCACTTTGGTCCAAAAGTGCATAGAAATTGAAATCACCTTGTAGGGCACTTAATTAGGATTTCTATGGTTCTTATTAGGGTTTTGAATACTCTAGGGTTTATGTGCCACTCAAACTCTCCAAGTTTAGTCTCCTATGAACATCTCCACTAACTTTAGAGATAACACTCAAGTTGTTATCACACACACCCACATACCTCTATCCCTTGGTTATGTACTCTATCCTAGGGTTAAGGATCACTTCAAACCATCACATCACACTTGTTTTGAACTTTTAGCCTAGTGGATGCACTCTAAGTGTAACATACATAATGAAATGTCAATGGATATGATGTCATACCCAAGTTTTAGTTCTTGTAATACCAGGGGTGTTACAACGCTCTTCACGTCCATTTGATATAGCTCAAAGCCATGGTAAGTAGCATAGGCAAGTAATATACGGATTGACTCAGGCCTAGCTACAAGTGCATAGGTTTCATCGAAATACAAACCTTCTACTTGTGAATATCCTTTGGCAACAAGTCGGTCTTTGTTCCTAGTCACCACACAATGCTCGTCTTGTTTGTTGCAGAATACCCACTTGGTACCTACAACATTTTGGTTAGGACGTGGAACTAAATGTCATACCTCATTCCTCATGAAGTTGTTGAGCTCCTCTTGCATTGCCACCTCCCAGTCCAGATCTCTAAGTGCATCCTCTATCCTGTATGGCTCAATAGACGACACAAAAGAGTAATGTTCACAAAAATGAGCAACTCAAGATCGAGTGTTTACCCCCTTGTGGATGTCACTAAGAATGGAGTTGACGGGGTGATCTCTTTAAATTGCTTGGTGGACTCTCGGGTGTGGTGGTCTTTGATCTTGAATCTCTTGATCATCTTCCTTGTCTTCATTATCTTCATCTCCCCCTTGATCAATGTCCTCCTCTTGAGGTGGCTCATCGTCTTGATCTTCATCCTCTTCTTCTTGAGCCATTCCCTCATCTTGAGTTGGTGGAAATGCTTGTATGGAATATGATGGTTGATCCTGTGCTTATGGAGTCTCTTCGGATTCTTTTGGACACACCTCCCCGATGGACATGTTCCTTAGCATGACGCATGGAGCCTCTTCATCATCTAATTCATCAAGATCAACTTGCTCCACTTAGGAGACATTAGTCTCATCAAACACAATGTCACAAGAAACTTCAACTGATCCAGTGGACTTGTTGAAGACTCTATATGCCCTTGTGTTTGAGTCATAACCGAGTGAAAAGCCTCCTGCTGCTTTAGGAGCAAATTTAGAATTTCTACATCTTTTAATAAGAATAAAGCATTTGCTCCCAAAAGCTCTAAAATAAGAAACATTGGGCTTTTTACCAGTGAGGAGTTTATACGACGTTTTCTTGAGGATTCGGTGAAGGTAGAGACAGTTGATGGAGTAGCAAGCGGTGTTAATCGCTTCCGCCCAAAACTGATCCATTGTTTTGTACTTGTCAAGCATGGTCCTTGCCATATCCAAAAGAGTTATATTCTTTCTTTCCACAACACCATTTTGTTGGGGTGTGTATGGAGACGAGAACTCATTCTTGATGCCCTCCTCCTCCAGAAATTCTTCAATTTGAGAGTTCTTGAACTATGTTCCATTGTCGCTTCTAATCTTCTTGATTCTCAATCCAAACTCATTTTGAGCCCGTATCAGGAATCTCTTTAAGGTGTCTTGGTTTTGAGATTTTTCCTGCAAAAAGAATACCCAAGTGAAGCGAGAATAATCATCCACAATAACATGACACTACTTACTCCTGTCGATGCTTATGTAAGCAATCGGGTCGAATAAATCCATGTGGAGTAGTTCAAGCGACCTGTCGGTCGTCATGATGTTCTTGTGTGGGTGATGAGCTCCAACTTGCTTCCCTGTTTGACATGCGCTATAAATCTTGTATTTCTCAAAATGAAAATTTGTAAGTCCTAAAATGTGCTCTCCTTTGAGAAGCTTGTGAAGATTCTTCATCCCAACATGAGCAAGTTGGCGACGCTAGAGCTAGCCCATATTAGTCTTACCAATTAAGCAAGTGCCTAGTTCAGTATTGTTATCATTGAAATCAACTAAATATAGCTGACCATCTAACACTCCCTTAAAAGCTATTGAATCATCACTTCTTCTAAAGACAGTAACACCAACATCAGTAAAAAGACAGTTGTAACCTATTTTGCATAATTGAGAAACTGAAAGCAAGTTGTAATCTAAAGGATCTACAAGAAAAACATTAGAAATGGAATGCTCCAGAGATATAGCAATTTTACCCAAACCTTTGACCAAACCTTGATTTCCATCACCGAATGTAATCGCTCTTTGGGGACCATCATTTTTCTCATATGAGGAGAACATCCTTTTCTCCCCTGTCATGTGGTTTGTGCACCCACTATCGATTATCAAACTTGTCCCGTCATATGCATAAACCTACAAAACAAATTTAGGCCTTGTTCTTAGGTACCCAAACGGTCTTGGGTCCTTTCACATTAGAAACAAGCACCTTGGGTACCCAAACACAAATCTTGGGACTCTTGTGTTTGCCCCTAACATATTTGGAAACTACTTTGCCTGATTTGTTAGTAAGCACAAAAAATGAATCAAAAGTCTTAAATGAGATGCTATGTTCATTTGATGCATTTTCAATTTTCTTTTTAGGCATTTTGATATGAGTTGAACGCCTAGAGCTAGATGCCTCATTACTATACATATAAGAATGATGAGAGACAGTATGAGATTTTCTAGCACGAATTTTCCTAATTTTGTGCTCAAGATAGTTCTCAGGATATAAAATGTAACCCTCTATATCCTAAACCATGGTAGCCTTGCCCATCACAAAATTAGAAAGCCTGTTCTTAGGGGCATTAAGTTTGATGTTGCTTTGGCTCCCTTGTTACAAGCCAATTCCATCCTTAATGCAGGGCGTCTCCCATTATAGAGTATGCTACGAGCAAATTTAATTTTTTTTTATTTTCTAACTCATGCTCGACAATTTTAGCATTTAATTTGGCTATGTGATCATTTTTTCTTTAATCATAGTAATGTGATCATTCATGTCATCAATTTTAACATCTCTACATCTAGTGCAAATGATGACATGCTCAACAGTAGATGTAGAAACATTACTAGCATTCAATTCTTCTATCTTAACAATTAAATTATCATTCTCATTTCTAAGACAAGAAATTGAATCATTGCAAATGTTAAGCTCTTTAGACAAATTCTCACATTTTTCTACTTCAAGAGCATAATCATTTTTCAACTTGACAAATTTTTTATTTTCCTTAACGAGCAAGTCCTCTTGGCTTTTCAAGTTATCATCCTTCTCGTTAATGGTTTCTATCAATTCATTTAACTTTTTCTTTTGTTCCCTGGTAAGGTTGGCAAAAAGAGAAGTTAAATCATCATTATCATTGTAACACCCTGAATTTGAGGGTATAAAATTTCTTTCTAATTACCACCCAAATTCAAGTGTTACTCTTCTCTCTCTAATTTCTATCCATCTCTAGATTCCCCCTCTCTCTTTTTCCTTTTGAGTAGAAAAGCTTAATTAAGGAGGGGGTTTTTTGCCAAAACACTATGAGTCATGAAATGTTGCATCATGCTGAGTTTAAATATTCTTTGAATTGTTATACATGTTTGAATTAGTTTAAATTTGAAACTTGAATTTAATTTGAATTGAAAACCCTAGAGAAAAAGAAATGGAAAAGCAATTAGAAATTACAGGGAAATAGAAAAAGCCATTTCGGCCCAAACCAGCCCACCAGGCCCTAACAGCGCGTGCCTGCCGCCCCTGACAGGTGGACCCCGCCTGTCGGCGCCAGACTGCCCCGCACTCTCCTCTCCCTCTCGCTCGCTGCCCAGTGGGGCCAAGCTGTCGACGCTGGTTTCTTCGCCCGCACTCCCCTCCTCTCTCTGCCTCGTGGGCCTGGTTCGCCAGTCATCGAACCGTTGCCCCGCGCGCCCGTCCTCTCTCTCTGCGTCGTGGGCCTCCCCTGTCAGCTTCGTCCTCCCCTCGCCCGCCGTGGACGAGCGCGCGCACTCGTGCACGTCGCCGGAATTCTTGGCCACGATGCCCGCCCACGTGCCCCAGCTCCCTTTTTGAGCCCCGCTCGTGCCCGCACTCACTCCCCTGCCTCATTTCACACAGCCCCGCTCCCGCTCCCGCTCGCGCTCTGCCCACGTCGTCTGACCTCGCTGGAGACCCACGCCTGCCTCCCCGATCATCTAGCTCGCCGGAGGCCACGCCAAGCGACCCCGAGCTCCGCCCCGAGCTCCGCCCCGAGCTGAGACACCCGCCCCCGTGCTTGTTTTACTCTATTCGCGCCTACCCGTAGCCAATTTGGCCTTGCCGGCGTGCGGTCGCGCTTGCTCGCCGTGCCCACACGGTGTTCGGCCATCCCGACCCCGTCCAGTGTCCCGGCTTTGGCCCAGAATACTCCCCCACCACTACTAGAACTAGCCCGAGCTCTATCGCAGCCGATTGCCTCTCCTGGCGGCCGGAATTCCTCACCGGAGTTACCCCGGCCCGCCCGGAGCTTTTCCCCCACCGTTTCCCCCTCTTTGACCCCGGTCTCGTGGCCACAACCCCGCCATCGAGTTCGCCAAGTCGTCTTCCCCCTCTCTGACCAACTCCGGCGACCGTGGAACCGCCGTAGCACGCACCCGCCCCAACTCTGACGACTTCACCGCCGCGGAGAGGAGCGACGCCGCCCGCAGCCGTTCACCCCCCTCCCGGTTTGATCTCCCCCATTCGATCTTGATCGCACGGCTCAGATCACAGGATACCGCTTCGCGCACGCGCGCCCTGCGTTCGGACCCGTCTGTCAGTGCCTGTGTCCCCTGGCGCTGGGCTCGATCGGTCAGCTCGTCCCCTTCCCGGTCGCTGACACCCCAGGCCCGCCTGTCAGCGCTCGCCCGCCCACGCACGCCCTTGGCCACAGATCTAATCTCGGCCGTTGATTTCTGATCTACAGGAAACCTCTGTACAGGCGGTCCGGTTAGCCTCTACACAGACGGTTCCAGGAACCGCTTGTGGTGCACCGACTGTGATGTAAAACAACATCACAGGCGGTCAATCAAAAACCGCCTGTGAAGACAGACATCACAGGCGGTCCAGTTCAAAGGAACCGCCTGTGATAGACAGACATCACAGGCGGTTTTTAATATAAGTCCGACTGCATACAATATAAATCACAGATGGTTTTTTAATATACAGATTCATATACAGAATTTTCAAACAGATTATACACAGATTTCATGCACAGATTCACACAGATTGCATACACAGATTTATACATATCAAGTTCCATAATACACAGATTCATCCACATATCAAGTTCCATCGTCATACACAGATTTATACACATATCAAGTTCCATAGACAACTAAACATCTCAAAGTTCCATAGACAACTAAACATCTAAAGTTCCTAACTAAAGACCTAAACACTGTGTGATATTGTGTACAAACTTAGTTCTGGGAATTGTTGCAAATTTCCATTTGTATTGTAGAATAGCCCTTGTTGATGAAGAACTTCATGGCGCATAAAGTAAAGCAAGTCTCTTACAACCTTAGCCACGCCGACGGAAACCATATCTCTTTCTAACCATTCAGCATTGATCTTGGATTTAGGAACCTGCAATGAAAGCAAAAAACAAGTAGTGCTAAGTGTAATGTGATGAGCAACAATATAGCATAAAAATTGCAACATAGACAATGATAGCGAACTTACATCCTCACGATTGACCATGTAATGGAAGGTGACACGACACCATTCGCATACATAATAACCGCACAGGACAGTACCCGGAGGTTGTTTGTCACCATATGGAAATAATGATATTGACAAATTAGGCTTGTCCTCTGGATGTTCGCCGCCAAGATCTTTCCAATAAAAACGGTATGCACTGCATATAAGAATAGCATTGCGAGATTAAGAATACATTTGTTAAGTTGTAATAAGTACAAGTGTGCAATAATAATCATACTTCTCTAAAATCTTCAAGAAGTCATTATACGTAGCCTTTTCCATTCTCAGTGAGTCGAAGACCACGACTTTACCATCCTTTGGAAAGATCATGATACAAATGTAGTGGTCACTATATAGACATAGACGAAAACACATGTTAAGATCACGATTGCCATAATTTATAGTTCAAAATTAAACCATGTCGATAACTTACTTAAAGTGGTGCGGAGCTATTATTAAGTCCTTGCCATGTTGTACATGATTATACATGGCTCGTCCAATGTATGCCGCCATTACCTTCATTTTCTTTCTCTGATTCTGTTTGACGGCTTTCTCAAATTCAGCATCGTCCAAGTCTTAGTATTCTTCTCCATGCCTCCGAGCAACTACTTTGTAGCGAGCTTGGGATATCATCAACGGGTCAAGAAACCCTGTCTTAAGTTGTTTCTTCTTATCATCCATGTATTGCATCCTACGTGTAATAGTGTTAATCGTTAGACTCTCGTTTATGTGTGCGTGTACAAAACTAACAAATATGAAAGTTTAGAGGTACTTACAAGCAAAAGAGGGTTAAGTAGTTGGTTTCCATCCTTTGTCGGTGGTACAACGACCAGAGATCGTCAAAGAATAAATGCCGCACAGGATCTATATGATCATTGCTCCAACATGCATCTTCTGGCACAACAAATGTGAAGTCCTCGAGTTTGTATTTGTTGCTAGCCACCATGTACCACTCATGCATTCTAATCTCCGGAGTCGACAACTTAGAAAGTTGCACCGTCGTCAAGAACGGCCTCCCATTCACAAATTTTGGAGGAACATCCTCCTTCTTGTATACCGAGATATTGGTTTTAAGACGTAATGATTCTCGAGTATGAATCATTCCATCTTCTTCCCATACTTCAAAATTGTCTATTTGGGACCGTGTGCCTACTCCATGAGATGCTGATTCCGCTTTTGATTGATTTGTCATAACTCTCTGCAATTTATGTAGGTAGCGTGCCACTGATTCTGACGGTTTCTTGACATCGTCAGTGGCGATTCGCTTATGAATTTTCTTTGAAATAGTTGGCCCTTCAACATTGGTGCCAATCTTTGGTTCCTTTTTGATGTTGACGTCGACATTCTGAGGAACAATTTTGTCTACGTCCCCCTCGTCGAGTTCCTTCGCAAGAGGCAATATGATTGTTTCAACAATTTTTTTGGAGGTCGGTGTCATATTTTCCTGCACCATGGGGTGTAGAATGATCGAACTATCTTTTTGTTGCATTGGTGTTGAATTCGGCTCATCACCCAACTTGATGTCGCGTCGATGCCAAAGGACCAACTCGTTCATTGCCTCCTGCAAAGTTATGATCCCCTCAACTGGAAAATCTATCTCCCAATCTTCACAACCATTGTCTGTGATTTCTAGAACTTGGACCACAGCATAGTGTGGCGGGACAGGATTATCCTTGTAGTTAACAAGTCCTGGTTTTACCAAACCAGTAGCAGCTTGCTTTGTTTTTGTCCCAGATCGATTGATTGGAATATGAAGAAAGCAAGGCTTGTCCTCAACAATATCGTCTACAGGGTACTTGGTCAAGTCTTGCACAGATCCTACGCTGCTAGGGACTATAGGTGGACTCATGTGGCTTGGCTTGAGTTCAAATGATATGCATTCTGTTTTCTTCATTTTGTTCATCACGTCATTAATAGCCTTTTGTACCCTTTCATCAATAGTCTCTTCAAGGGTCCTTTTCGACTTCTCGTGTTTCCTATATGACGACGCATACTCTGGAAACGCCTCTCTCTAGGAAATCTTAGAAGAGATTCCCCAAGCCCGTCCAGTGTGTTCAGGATTGCCTAGTGCTGCAGTTAGTATGTCATTCTCCCTCCGAGGCTTAAATTCTCCTTTTTTCTCTTATCTGCATATTCTTGAATTTTTGTCGAAACTTCGCCTACCAATTCTGGATGCAAAAGTTTGCCGTCCTCACTCAAACCTGCCCGACCTAAGATCCAACAAATAGCTCGCTCATTGATATCTTTTAATATTGGGTCCAAAGTGCCGTTAGCTATAGCTTCCTCGATTATCCTGTTCCACTGCACAACTTTATGGTGATATCCGGTTGACCCCAGGCGATGGGGGTGTTTGTTCATCTTCGCTCTCTGAGAATTAGTTTCGCCCAGTTCTTTGGCCTTCAGTTCGGTCTTCTGACGAACAAATTCCTCCCACTGAGCTTGAGTGATTTTCCCCATTTTCTTGGGCAGAGGAACCTTATTCTTCTTAACAAATTCCCTATTCATCTCGGCCTTCCACCCACGAAACATCTTGGCCATAGCAGAGAGCATCGACTTCCTTACTGCATCCTTTGTGCCTTTTGGGAACTTGAATGACTCAGACAACTTAGCCCATAGCTTATTGCGGGTGTCTTCATCTAAATCCTTCCATTTTTGAAGTGTGATTGGCACTATATCTCTAACAGTAGACCCGCAGGAATTTCGAAACTTTGTAACCACGTCAAGTGGTTCTTCAGGAAACCCCTCTGCATTTAGTTTTGTTACGTACATAACTGCACCTTCTTTCATCTGATTCGGACCTCGTCGCCCTCGTTTCCGCTTATGTGAAACGGATGATTCAGGCATCGGAGCATCCTCCGTGTTTCGTGTAGAACATGCATCCTCTTTCTTCTCTTCATTTGAAATCTATATAGTGAAACAATTAATGGTCTTTCATATATGAACATTATTTTAGAATATAGTCGGCATATTTCTATTTACCTCTTCATCGTTGGGAATATAGTCGGCATCAAGCTCATCTGATGTTTTTTTCTTCCTTGGAGGTATAGGAGTACAAGGATTGTCGTCACTAGAACTATCCTCCCTGCTCCCTTCACCGGATGTGCTTGTTGTCTGTCATTCAAGTTTGTTCGCGTCTTCATCAACTTTGTTAGACGCATCGGTGCAGACCACATCCATACTAGGTTGCTCGTTGTCTGTCATTCAAGCTGGTTCCATCGATAAAGGGATATACTGTTAGTCTGATATACTGGTTCCATCAATAAGGGAACTTGGAGAAAAGGTGATTCAAAAGAAATCGAGCCCAAACCCGCCTCCGGGGCAGGATCAGGTCGGGAAGCAAGCTCGCAGATAGAAGTGCACTTTCCAATGCAGTTAGACAGAGAAGGCATGGCTGTGATGTTATAATGCTGAAGGACCCCAAGAAGAGATTATGCCCTGTAGTCTACCATTTCCCGTTATTTGTGGGCTTCACCGAGGGCGGGAAACATTTGGTGACATCAAACGACCTTCGGGCTGGGGACGTCTGCGAGATTGTTAAGGGGCCAGACGATGGTGAGCCGGTGTACTCTGTCCGGATGTGTGGTCACAAAATTTAAAGCCGCCCAGGCTTCATCTGTGCGCTTCTCTTCTCTTATGTCGGCTACTAAGATCACTTAGCACCCCACCTAAGAGAAGAGAAGCACACACATGAAGCCGGGGCGGCTTTAAATTTTGTGACCACACATCCGAACATAGTACACCGGCTCACCATCGTCTGGCCCCTTAACAAGCTCGCAGACGTCTTCAGCCCGAAGGTCATTTGCTATCACCAAATGTTTCCAGCCATCGGTGAAGCCCACAAATAACGGGAAGTGGTAGACTACAGGGCTTAATCTCTTCTTGGGGTCCTTCAGCATTATAACATCACAGCCATGCCTTCTCTGTCTAACTGCATTGGAAAGTGCACTTCTATCTGCGAGCTTGCTTCCCGACCCGATTCAGGCATTCCGCCGATGCCATTCTCCATATAAGTCCCAAACAGAGAATAGGGATGAGGTAGTCAAGATTGTAGGCGCTAGTGCTCAACTACTAGCATCTATAGATATGGACACAAGTCCAAATTTGGTGCTACTCGGCACCATCGATATCACTAGAAAAAAAATACATCAAAGAGATCCACTTCCCAATAGTACTCGAAGATAGTTCATTGACTTGACACTCTCTAAGAGGTTCATACAAAATACATTATCTCTAAGAGTGAAACCTACGATACTCATATCGTGTTGTTTAGGACTAAACATCAACAACCCCTTGACTGGTCGCTATCATACTCAATTCCAAAATATTTTTCCAATATGTCGGCTTGAGTAAGGAGATCTGGGCTTGGGAGTTCCTCCAAATCATCTGCAGCTTCATCATCTTCAGCATATTGCAGGGCTTCATCTTGAATAATTTTAGCCCTCTTGGAGTCAGCATACTTTTTGATGGACAGAGCACACTTCTCAAGCATGTCGCATACATATCCAATTTGAAACAAAGTGGTCTTAAGTGTGTACACTGATTCCGGTTCACTAGTATCCACAACCCCATCAGTCACTAGACTGCGAATGATGTCAACATGTGTCTCGATGACTCGAACTGAGGTCTCAACCATGTCAAGTGGCTCTTTTTCCATCTCTGAAACTGAAAATGACCAAGTCTCACAATCAAAAGAACAAAGGCAACAAAGGCAGGGATCAGAGGGAAAACAAGGATGTGGCTTATAGGGCAAAAAGAAGGGTCCAAATAACATTGTCATGGCTATGAACAAGTCAAAGATGGGAGATAAGAACAAGTCTTATAACATAGGGTTGGGAAGCAAAGATAGGTATTCAAAAAACTTAGAAGGGAGATAAGAACAAGTCTTATAACATAGGGAGATAATAACATTGTCATGGCTATGTACTTCCATGATGTATGTGGCCATAAGCACATTTGGCCTAATGATTATCAAACAAAGATAGGTAGTCAAAAAACACTAAAAATAGACTTCATATAAGAAGTAATTGACAACCAAACAATAAGCAATAAGCATATTGACAATATATGTAAGTGAAAATATGCACTTATGAATATGCAAACAATAAGCAATAAGCAATAACCAAACAATAAGCAATAAGCATATTGACAAACATTTAATCTAAGCACTGATAATCAGGGATAGCCATCGATTGGGCAGAATGCATATACACAATTTGTCAATATGCACTTATGAAATATACACAATGAAATACTCCAAGTACTTGAACTGAAATATACACAATGAAATACACAATTCTGCTTGGCATATACACAATTTGTAGAACATTGCTTGCTTGTAGAATATACACAATGAAATACACAATAAGAATGCATATACACAATTTGTAGAACATTGCTTGCTTGTAGCCAATGGAACCTGAGCTGAATTAAGAGCTCGGGGAAGAAGAAATGGAACCTGAACTTCGACCTTATCGAGAGGAAGAAGACAGAGCTCGTGGACGGTGGCGCTTCGGGCTCGGGGACCGTGACGGCGGCGCTTGGGCTCGGGGACTCGGCGCTCGGGCTCGGGGATGGTGGGCGCTCGGGCTCGGTGAAGGGGACGGCGGCGCTCGGGCTCGGTCTCGGGGACGGTGTTGCTCGGGCGCTCGGGGACGGCGGCGCTCGGGCTCGGGGACAAGGACGGCGGGGCTCGAGCTCGGTGAAGGGGACGGCGGCGCTCGGGCTCGGTGAAGGGGACGGCGTTGCTCGGGCGCTCGGGGACGGCGGCGCTCGGGCTCGGGGACGGGGACGGCGGCGCTCGGGCTCGGGGACGGGGACGGCGGCGCTCGAGCTCGGGGACAGGGACGGCGGCGCTCGGGTTCGTGCTTGGGGACGGGGACACGGCGGCAGCCTGGCGGCGCACTGTGTCAGCTCGGGCGGGAAGAGTTAGGGTTCCTGCCGACCAACGAGCCTTTTATATTGTAAAGAATCCCAGGCGGATATTTAGCAAAACCGCCTGTGATAGACAACATCACAGGCGGTTGTTAATTCTGACCGCCTGTGATAAATTAACTTCACAGGCGGTCGACGTAAAAAACCGTCTGTGATGTTATCTATCACAAGCGGTTTTGCTAAATATCCGCCTGTGATGTGTGTACACTATAAATGGGCTAGCCCCCGACGGGTTCCAGAACCCTAACTCGTAGAACCCTAATTCACAGCACTGTAGCGGCGGCGGGTTTTTTTTGAAATCTACAGGGAGAAGGTTTTGTTTTTGAGTTTATTGATTGATTTCAATAGTTTATGCATATATATGATCTCCATTTGTTTTCTTTCTCATTTTGATGCGATTTTTTGCCTCAATTTTGTAATATAGAACGGATTTGAAGAAAAGCTTTGGAATTCAAGATTTGGACTTATAATAGTTGATCTAGTTTAAAGATTCTTTAAAAACACAATTGTCTCACCTCAAGGTATCTATTGTTGCAATGTTTGTTTTATTTTCATACATATCAATTCATTTCATGTTTTATGGATGAATTCAATTAATTAATGATTTTATTGATGTTAATCAATATAAGGACAGGTAATGGACGGAGGTTGGATGTACAATGTGCCAAGACCACATCCGTTGTATATTCGAAATTTGAGAAGCTTTATTGAAGCGGTCAAAAAACACGCGAATTTGCGAAAGAGCAAGGAGATATTATGTCCGTGCATCGACTGTGATAATAAGATAGCTTGGAGAGATACAGGAGTAATCCAATCACATCTGCTAAAAAGAGGGTTTAAAAACAATTACACGATATGGTCAGAACATGGTGAGTTGGATCCGTGTGAAGTGTCTGGTAATGACGAGAGAGTTGTCGGAATTTTAGATCTTAAAGTTGATGGTAAAGTGGATAATGTGGATGCTAATCAAGATTTTGAAGAATTTGATTGCGAAGAGATGTTGCGCCATATGGAACCAGAAATGTTGAGTTCTGTGGGATCGCAGAAAGGGCTATCTAAAATGGAGGGACTGGAAAGTGCTTCAAAAGAACCTTTATATGATGAATCAAAGGGTTGTGACAAAGAGTTTACTACACTGCGTACAGTTCTAGAACTTTTGAAGTTGAAGGCTAGCGCCGGATGGTCTGATACTAGCTTCACAGATCTTTTGAATTTTCTGTCCCAATTACTACCAAAACCCAACAAACTACCAACAAGCACTTATAAAGCGAAGAAGCTTATATCTCCCATAGCTCTGGGTGTGCAAAAAATTCATGCATGTCCGAACCATTGTATTCTGTATCGTGACGATTTTGAGAACGCATCAAGATGCCCAGTTTGCAATGTCAGTCGATACAAGAAGAGCTACAATCAAGACTGTGTAAAAAATTCCCGAAGAAAAATAAAAACAAGAAATCCACTATTGGACCTGAAAGTGACGATGACACTTTTGATGACATGGATGGGAAAAAGAAGTCAAAAAACCCAGCTTTGGTGATGTGGTATCTTCCAGTAATTGATCGCTTAAAACGTTTGTTCTCAAATCCTAGGGAGGCTGAGCTTATGCGTTGGCATGCTGAAAATCGCAAGTAGAGTAACAAACAGATTCGACACCCTGCTGATGCATCACAATGGAAAAATTTCGATCTTATGTATCCTGAGTTTGCCAAAGAAACCAGAAATGTAAGATTTGCTTTGGGTACAGACGGAATGAATCCATTTGGTGAAAAAAGAAGTGTACATAGCACCTGGCCCGTGACTTTAACGATGTACAACCTTCCATCATGGCTGTGTCACAAAAGAAAGTACATTATGTTGACTATTCTTATTCAAGGTCCGAAATCAGCTGGTGTTGATATTGATGTGTTCCTAGAACCTCTTATGGAAGATATGACAAAGCTCTGGAATGAAGGAGTTAGAATATGGGATGAGTATTGCCATGAGTATTTCAACTTAAGAGCAATTATATTTGTTACCATCCATGATTCTCCCGGTGGCGCCACACTATCAGGGCAAAAGACTAAAGGAAAGAATGGTTGTGTAGTGTGTGTCGATGGAACTGCTTCCATGTACCTTAAATCATCCAAGAAGTTAGTGTTCATGGGACACTGTAACGCCCCGAATTTTGCAGTTGAATTTTTTCTTTTCTTTACTCGCCAAATTCGGGCGTTACCTTTTCTTTTTTTTTCCCCTCGCTAGACCTTGACCTTTTCCAAAGTTAGCGGGATTCGGTTTGGAATTCCCGTGTAAAGAAAAACCCTAAAATACTTTATGTTGTTTGATGCACCATGCCGAACCGTGCATTCTTTTGGATTGATTGAGAACGTGGATGCATTCATCTAGGAAAAACGAATTTCGAAAAGGAGATAACCTTTTTCTTTTTCTTTTTCTTTCTTTCTCTCTCTCTCCTCCCTTTTCTCTCTCCCGCGCCGTGGGCTGTCCCTGGCCGGCCCAGCTGCCCCCTAGCCGGCCCAGCCGCCCCCGCGCCCCCCCCCCCCCCCTCTTGGGCCTTAGTCGGCCCAGCCGCCCCCCCCCTCCCTTTTTCCCCCCAACTCCCTCTCTCTCCCTCCCCTTCCTCCCATTCCCTCCCCTGCCCTAGCCGCCGCCCCTACCAAGCTCGGCCGCCCTGCGCCCCCGCCGCTCGGCCGCCCCGTCCCCGTCTCCGGTGAGGCCCTCCCCTCCCTCTCCTCTCTCCCCTCCTCTCCCCCTCCCCGTCCGGCCATGGCGCGCCCCCAACCGCCCGCCCCGGCCGCCCCCCTGCCCGACCGCGCCTTGGCCCCCGGCCGCGCCTTGGCCCCCGGCCGCGCCCTGGCCGCCTGGCCGCCGGCCCAGCCACCCCCAACCGGCCCCAGCCGCGCCCTGGCCGCCCGCCCGGCCGCCGGCCCAGCCGCCCTCGGCCGCCCCCAGCCGGCCCTGGCCGCGCCCCGGCCGCGCCCTGGCCGCCCGCCTGGCCGCCGGCCCAGCCGCCCTCGGCCACCCCCAGCCGGCCCTGGCCGCGCCCCGGCCGTGCCCTGGCCGCGCCCCCCCCGCCCCGGCTCAGCCCCCCCCCCCCCCCCCCCCCCCCCGCGCTCGGCCGCCCCTGCTCGGCCGGCCCAGCCGCCGGTTCAACCGCCCCCCCCCCCTTTTTATTTTATTTTTTATTTATTTTGTTTTACTTTCTGTTATCATAGCTATTTTATTTTAGGTAGGCTAATCATTGTTCATGCTATTGAAATAGGAAGCTTAATTTAGAATTCCGTTACGCTAGTTGATTCATGTAATTAACTGTTTATCTCGTTCAATGTTGATCAACTTAAAATGACCAGGTTTCCATTAGTGTATATAACAGAATTCTTTTGTTAAGAACCAATTGTAACTAATCATTAGTGCATAAGCTTTAACCCCCCTGCGAGACCCTTTCCCGTTTCTTTCTAACCTTAATGAATGCGACATCGAATGTCATACTTGATGCATATTCGCTTTACTTGTTCCCTTGTATGGTGTACTATTCTTTTGAATTAAATATGTGGGTGTATGTATGTTTGCGCTCGCATAGAGAACGATCCGGTCGAAGAGCCCGAGGAATTCGCAGGAGAAGCCCCTGAGCAGCAGTCGGTTGGTGGAGGCAAGTGTCCTTTGACCTACCCCTGTCCTATTCATTCTTTAATTCACCTCCCGCATTACACATTTATACCTAAGGATTGACTAGTTTTTGTTATCCATGTCCTTGTTTACCTATTTGGGTCGGATTATTACTGCTTAGTCTGATGCTATTGCTCAACTCTAATCAATGAACATGATGTGATTATCTATGATACGCTGTTTTCCCTTCTTATTTATGATTATATTTGTGACCTTCAAGGGGACTCGAGCGGTTTCTCGAGTGCCTCTCCGTAAGGACCTGTTCAATGGATGACCGCCCGGGAAAACAGTGCAACCATGAGGGTGGAATGGGACGCCCTTAGCTGAATAATTAGAGGAACCGGGGTGTAGTTCGCTTAGCCGTTGTGCCGTCAATGGGGCTCGGTGTATGCGGCTCGCTCTGCCAAGGTTGATTTGTCCCTTGGGGAGGAGTGCGGTACATTTAGGAAACCTAACGGGTGGCTACAGCCCCGGGGAATCTTTGTAAAGGCTACGTAGTGAGACCCTGCCTATTCACCTTGGTAGTGTTTAAGGGTTTGATCGGCCCGAGGCAAGAGGGAATCATGGCTTGTGGGTAAAGTGCACAACCTCTGCAGAGTGTTATGAAACTGATATATCAGCCGTGCTCGCGGTTATGAGCGGCCAAGGGAGCTCCAGAGATTAGTGATATTTGATCAGAGACATTTTGGTACAGGTGGCAATGAGATTGATGATTCTGGTTATGATTATGGTGCTGGTAAGTGGTATTCTTTCCGTTTGGAAAGGATACATTGGGCTAATAACTTGGGTTAATGTTAAAACCTGGCTTTCTACTAGTAAGTAATAACCTGACCAACTAAAAGCAACTGCTTGACTTATCCCCACATAAAGCTAGTCCACTAAAGCCAAACGGGATGCTTGCTGAGTATGTTGATGTGTACTCACCCTTGCTCTACACACCAAACCCCCCCAGGTTGTCAGCATTGCAACCACTGCTCAGGAGAAGATGAAGCTGTGGAAGGAGACTTCCAGAAGTTCCAAGACTACGACGAGTTCTAGGCGTGGGTTAGCGGCAACCCCCAGTCGGCTGCCTGTGAAGGCCGCGGTTATCTGCGTTTCGTTTTCGCACTTTGATTTATTGTAAGAACTATATGGACGTCTCAGACGTATGATGTAATCGACTATTATTTCCCTTTTAATACTATTTGAGCACTGTGTGATGATGTCCATGTTATGTAACTGCTGTGTACGTGAATAACTGATCCTGGCACGTACATGGTTCGCATTCGGTTTACCTTCTAAAAAACCGGGTGTGACATAAGTGGTATCAAAGCCGTGCTGACTGTAGGACCGCTAACCTAGAGTAGAATGGTCGCTCTAAGGACTATAGACCTCTGTCCCTGCCTTGACTTTGGTATCCCTTCAAAAATTGGTCCTACTGACCAAACCTATGTTCTACTATATATTATACCTTGCTGAAAATTATGTTTTATTCTGATCCTTCATTTATTTATGATTCATTATTTGCTGGTCATATTAATTCTGTTCTCACCCTTTTGCTTGCGATGTCTTTTGTAGATGGCTCGTCTTAGACACACTGCACGAAAGTCCGTCATCCCCTTCTTACCCTCCCGCCTTGCTGAGCGTCCGCTTCGCCGTCCCGTGGCCGGACAGTCCAGCCACTTGGAGAGACTGCACCACCGCCTGCATGAGGAGCAGGAACGTCGACGACAGGAGCAGCAGGGCTCTTCTTTCTCGCTCCAGCAGGAGATAGAGTCTGTGAGGAGCTGCTCCCCTGTGCTTCCCCTGGAGGCGCCCCCTGCACCACCACTGGGCGCCCCAGCTTCTGGAGTAGCTGCTGGAGGAGACCCAGACGACGGAGGTGGCGACGACAGCTTGAGCCACGACATCGACTTCCCTGCTGACCATGAGCCGGAAGGATGGGTTGCTCGACCCATCACTCGCGACGCTGCTCGCGGGTGTCACTTCCACGACGCGCTCGACACCCTGCTACGTCGGGCACTTGACCGGCGTACTTGGTCCATCGAGTATCGCTGTGTGGTCTACCAGCATAGTCGCGGGGTCTACCCGGACCGCTGGGAGGCGACCTGCTTGGTGCGCCGTCCGGAGAACAGTCTCCAGGGCGCGGAGGCTTGCTCGGAGCACTATTCTATCTCTGAGCGGGACTCAGCTGAGGCAGCCATGCAGGATGCTGCACGGCATGCGCTTTCGCACTACTGCTCGGTTCTCGGTGGGGTAGCTAACGGTCTTGACCTGAAGTACTACCCCCGCCATCCATCTGGCAGCACAGGAGGCGTGATTGTTTCACCTGCCGGTGAGGACAATCCTAGGTTGAGCAGCACAGTCAACCTAGCCGCCGTGCTAAACACGGAGCTGGACCATGCATTAGACGAGCTGAGTAGGGCTCGTGCTGAGATCACCCTGCTGCGGGCCGAGCGCGCGGAACGTCGTCACTTGGATGATGGTTCCCCCGCTCCCGTCGGGACTCAGCACCCGTACCGCTCACCTCGGCGTGGACTCCAGTCTTATGGCAATCCCGACTGCAAGACCAAGATAAATCTAGAACCATAGCTCGTTAGAGTTGGATCCTGTAATTAATACAGAATATATATACATAGAAGCTTCAGTCTTAGCGTTAGTCTCGGTCTTAGTTAGTCTTAGTTAGACAGGGTAGTTTGCTATATCCTGTGCATTTATGTTTGTCATGATGAACTATGTTTGGTTTGGATCTTTGTAATGACTGTCACCAGAGTGTGGGTATCCCCTGCATTTTGGTTTACCTATTATGTTAATGGAGTTAGTTATATAGTTGGGAAAACCTTTATTCTACTTTCCTCTTTATCTGAGAAGCTGTGTGGTCTGCGATGGAGATCAGTGAAGATGCTCATCTGTTCAGTGCTGTTGGAGAATTCTATACTCTTTTCTTATGCTGCAAGATTTGCCAGATCAGTTCTGATGTGTGGTTGCGTTCTGCAGATGTCAGAGAACAGGCGCAGAGGAGGAAGGCGTGCTCAGCAGGAGCAAGCCGCTCCGCAGGATGAGGTGCCTCAGCAGCAGCACCTGCCGCCCCCGATGTCGATCGAGCAGATGTTTCTGATGCAGACTCAGGCAGTTCAGGCCATCGGTCAGACTCTGGCCGCCATTCAGCAGCAGCAGCAGCAGCAACAGCAGCAGGCTCCACCCCAGCCTCAGATGCCTCAGATGCCCAGAGACAAGCGTGCTGAATTCATGAGAGGTCATCCCCCAACGTTCGCTCACTCTTCTGACCCCATGGATGCTGAAGATTGGCTGCGCACTGTGGAGCGGGAGTTGCATACCGCTCAGTGTGATGACAGGGAGAAAGTCTTGTATGGTCCCCGTCTGTTGAGAGGAGCAGCCCAATCATGGTGGGAGTCTTACCTCGCCACCCATGCCAACCCCGATGCCATCACCTGGGAAGAGTTCAGAGGTAGCTTTCGTCAGTACCATGTGCCTGCAGGTCTGATGACAGTGAAGAAGGAGGAGTTCCTGGCCCTTAAGCAAGGGTCATCATCTGTCAGTGAGTATCGAGACAGGTTTCTGCAGTTGTCTCGCTATGCTCCTGAAGATGTCAACACCGACGCCAAGCGACAGTACCGTTTCTTGAGAGGCTTGGTCGACCCTCTTCAGTACCAACTGATGAATCACACCTTCCCGACATTCCAGCACCTGATTGATAGAGCAATCATGACAGAAAGGAAGCGTAAGGAGATGGAGGATCGTAAGCGCAAGATCAGTGGACCCCAGCCTGGAAGCAGTAGTCGTCCTCGTTTTTCAGGCAATCAACCTCAGCAGTTCAGGCAGAATCAGCGTCCACCTCAGCAGCATCAGCAGCGTCAGCAGCATCAGCAGTTCCAAAGGCAGTATCCTCAGCATCAGTACCAGAATCGTCAGAGCAATCAATCAGGAGGTCAGTTTCAGAGGCAGAATCAGCAGACACCTCGTCTTCCTGCCCCAGCAACTCAACAGAACAATCAGGCAGCACCAGCTCAGGTTGGAAACAGAGCATGTTTCCACTGTGGAGAGCAAGGCCATTGGGTGATGCAATGTCCGAAGAAGGCAGCCCAGCAGCAGTCAGGCCCCAATGCCCCAGCAAAGCAGAATGTGTCCCAGCCTGGAGCAGGCAGCCGCCCTCAGCAGCGCTATAATCATGGAAGACTGAACCACTTGGAGGCTGAAGCAGTTCAGGAGACCCCCGGCATGACAGTAGGTATGTTCCCAGTCGATTCCCACATTGCAGAAGTGTTATTTGATACTGGAGCAACGCATTCTTTTATTACTGCATCATGGGTAGAAGCACATAATCTTCCAATTACTACCATGTCAACCCCATTCAAATTGACTCAGCCGGTGGTAGAATTCGAGCCGATAGCATATGTTTGAATATAAGTGTGGAAATAAGGGGGATAGCGTTTCCCGCTAACCTTATAGTAATGGGTACTCAGGGAATAGATGTCATCCTAGGGATGAATTGGCTAGATAAGTATCAGGCAGTTATCAGTTGTGATAAAAGGACAATCAAGTTGGTGTCCCCACTAGGAGAGGAAGTGGTGACCGAGTTAGTCCCGCCTGAGCCAAAGAAAGGAAGTTGTTATCAGATGGCTGTCGATAGCAGTGAAGCAGACCCAATTGAGAGTATCAAGGTTGTGTCTGAATTCCCAGATGTGTTTCCAAAGGATTTACCGGGTATGCCACCAGAGCGGAAAGTTGAGTTTGCCATAGAGCTTCTTCCTGGAACCGCCCCTATCTTTAAGAGAGCTTACAGAATATCCAGACCAGAGTTGGTTGAGCTTAAGAAGCAGATTGATGAGCTGTCAGAGAAAGGTTACATCCGGCCAAGCACCTCGCCTTGGGCCGCCCCTGTCTTGTTTGTGGAAAAGAAAGATGGCACAAAGAGGATGTGTATCGATTATCGAGCTTTGAATGAAGTCACGATCAAGAACAAGTATCCCTTGCCCAGAATAGAAGATCTGTTTGACCAGTTGAGAGGAGCCAGTGTGTTCTCCAAGATTGATCTGAGGTCAGGTTATCATCAGCTCAGGATCCGACCTTCGGACATTCCGAAGACGGCATTCATTACCAAGTATGGTTTGTATGAGTTCACAGTGATGTCTTTTGGTTTGACCAATGCACCAGCGTTCTTTATGAACTTGATGAACAGTGTATTCATGGATTATCTTGATAAGTTTGTGGTGGTATTCATTGATGACATTCTGGTTTATTCTCAAAGCGAAGAAGAACATGCAGATCATTTGAGGATGGTATTGCAGAGATTGCGAGAGCACCAGTTGTATGCAAAGTTGAGCAAGTGTCAGTTCTGGATCAGTGAAGTCCTGTTCTTGGGTCACATAATCAACAAAGAAGGATTGGCTGTGAATCCGAAGAAAGTGGCAGACATTTTGAACTGGAAAGCGCCAACGGATGCTCGAGGAATCAAGAGCTTCATTGGAATGGCCGGATATTATCGGCGATTCATTGAAGGGTTTTCGAAGATTGCGAAACCAATGACAGCGTTGCTAGGCAACAAGGTTGAGTTCAAGTGGACCCAGAAATGTCAAGAGGCCTTCGAAGCACTGAAGGAGAAGTTGACAACAGCGCCTGTCCTAGTCTTGCCTGATGTGCACAAGCCCTTCTCTGTGTACTGTGATGCTTGTTACACAGGTTTGGGATGCGTGTTGATGCAAGAGGGAAGAGTTGTGGCTTACTCGTCCCGACAGCTGAAGGTTCATGAGAAGAACTACCCAATCCATGATCTAGAGTTGGCAGCGGTGGTTCACGCACTGAAGACATGGAGGCACTATCTGTATGGACAGAAATGCGATGTTTACATAGATCACAAGAGTCTGAAGTACATATTCACTCAGTCAGAATTGAACATGAGGCAGCGAAGATGGTTAGAGCTGATCAAAGACTATGAGTTGGAGATCCATTACCATCCAGGCAAAGCGAACGTAGTGGCAGATGCTTTGAGCAGAAAGAGTCAAGTCAATCTGATGGTCGCTCGTCCGATGCCTTATGAGTTGGCCAAGGAGTTCGACAGGTTGAGTCTCGGATTTCTGAACAATTCGCGAGGAGTCACAGTTGAATTGGAACCTACCTTGGAGCGAGAAATCAAAGAAGCGCAGAAGAATGATGAAAAGATCAGTGAGATTCGGCGACTGATTCTAGATGGTAGAGGCAAAGATTTTCGAGAAGATGCTGAAGGCGTGATATGGTTCAAAGACCGCTTGTGTGTTCCCAATGTCCAGTCTATTCGGGAGTTGATTCTTAAGGAAGCTCATGAGACAGCCTATTCGATTCACCCTGGCAGTGAGAAGATGTATCAGGATCTGAAGAAGAAATTCTGGTGGTACGGAATGAAGAGGGAGATCGCAGAGCATGTGGCTATGTGCGATAGTTGCCGAAGAATTAAGGCAGAGCACCAGAGACCAGCTGGATTGTTGCAACCGTTGCAGATCCCTCAGTGGAAATGGGATGAGATCAGTATGGATTTCATAGTCGGATTGCCTCGCACTCGAGCCGGCTACGATTCCATTTGGGTAGTAGTGGACCGTTTGACCAAGTCAGCCCACTTCATACCAGTCAAGACCAGCTACAGCAGTGCAGTATTGGCAGAGTTGTATATGTCTCGGATCGTTTGTCTTCATGGTGTGCCAAAGAAGATAGTGTCAGACAGAGGAACGCAATTCACCTCTCATTTCTGGCAGCAGTTGCATGAAGCCTTGGGCACGCATCTGAATTTCAGTTCAGCTTATCACCCGCAGACAGATGGCCAGACCGAAAGAACCAATCAAATTCTTGAAGACATGTTGAGAGCCTGTGCGTTGCAAGATCAGTCCGGATGGGACAAGCGATTGCCTTACGCAGAGTTTTCCTATAACAACAGTTACCAGGCCAGTTTGAAGATGTCACCATTTCAAGCGCTCTATGGAAGGAGTTGTAGAACTCAGTTGCAATGGGATCAGCCTGGAGAGAAGCAAGTGTTTGGGCCAGACATTCTGCTTGAAGCCGAAGAGAACATTAAGATGGTCCGAGAGAATCTGAAGATAGCGCAATCGAGGCAGCGAAGCTATGCAGACACAAGGAGAAGAGAGCTGAGTTTTGAAGTCGAAGACTATGTCTATCTGAAAGTGTCACCGATCAGAGGAGTCAGAAGGTTCGGAATCAAAGGCAAGCTAGCACCCCGCTACATTGGTCCGTACCAGATCCTCTCAAAGCGTGGAGAAGTGGCCTATCAGCTCAGTCTGCCAGAGAATTTGTCAGCTGTGCATGATATCTTTCATGTGTCTCAGTTGAAGAAGTGCTTGCGTGTGCCAGAAGAGCAGTTGCCAGTGGAAGGTCTGGAAGTCCAGGAGGACTTGACCTATGTTGAGAAGCCAGCTCAAATCCTTGAGGTTGCAGATAGAGTCACCCGAAGGAAGACCATCAGAATGTGCAAAGTTAGATGGAATCACCACTCTGAGGAAGAAGCAACCTGGGAGCGTGAAGATGATTTGATGGCCAAGTACCCAGAGCTCTTTGCTAGCCAACCCTGAATCTCGAGGGCGAGATTCTTTTAAGGGGGATAGGTTTGTAACGCCCCGAATTTTGCAGTTGAATTTTTTCTTTTCTTTACTCGCCAAATTCGGGCGTTACCTTTTCTTTTTCTTTTTCCCCTCGCTAGACCTTGACCTTTTCCAAAGTTAGCGGGATTCGGTTTGGAATTCCCGTGTAAAGAAAAACCCTAAAATACTTTATGTTGTTTGATGCACCATGCCGAACCGTGCATTCTTTTGGATTGATTGAGAACGTGGATGCATTCATCTAGGAAAAACGAATTTCGAAAAGGAGATAACCTTTTTCTTTTTCTTTTTCTTTTTCTTTCTTTCTCTCTCTCTCCTCCCTTTTCTCTCTCCCGCGTCGTGGGCTGTCCCTGGCCGGCCCAGCTGCCCCCTAGCCGGCCCAGCCGCCCCCGCGCCCCCCCCCCCTCTTGGGCCTTAGTCGGCCTAGCCGCCCCCCTCCCTTTTCCCCCCAACTCCCTCTCTCTCCCTCCCCTTCCTCCCATTCCCTCCCCTGCCCTAGCCGCCGCCGCCCCTGCCAAGCTCGGCCGCCCCGCGCCCCCGCCGCTCGGCCGCCCCGTCCCCGTCTCCGGTGAGGCCCTCCCCTCCCTCTCCTCTCTCCCCTCCTCTCCCCCTCCCCGTCCGGCCATGGCGCGCCCCCAACCGCCCGCCCCGGCCGCCCCCTGCCCGGCCGCGCCTTGGCCCCCGGCCGCGCCCTGGCCGCCTGGCCGCCGGCCCAGCCGCCCTCGGCCGCCCCCAGCCGGCCCCAGCCGCGCCCCAGCCGGCCCTGGCCGCGCCCTGGCCGCCTGGCCGCCGGCCCAGCCGCCCTCGGCCGCCCCCAGCCAGCCCTGGCCGCGCCCCGGCCGTGCCCTGGCCGCCCGCCTGGCCGCCGGCCCAGCCGCCCTCGGCCGCCCCCAGCCGGCCCTGGCCGCGCCCCGGCCGCGCCCTGGCCGCCCGCCTGGCCGTGCCCCCCCGCCCCTGCGCCGGCCGGTTCAACCGCCCCGGCTCAGCCCCCCCCCCCCCCCCCCCCCGCGCTCGGCCGCCCCTGCTCGGCCGGCCCAGCCGCCGGTTCAACCGCCCCCCGGGCCGGTTCAACCGCCCCCCCCCCCTTTTTATTTTATTTTTTTATTTATTTTGTTTTACTTTCTGTTATCATAGCTATTTTATTTTAGGTAGGCTAATCATTGTTCATGCTATTGAAATAGGAAGCTTAATTTAGAATTCTGTTACGCTAGTTGATTCATGTAATTAACTGTTTATCTCGTTCAATGTTGATCAACTTAAAATGACCAGGTTTCCATTAGTGTATATAACAGAATTCTTTTGTTAAGAACCAATTGTAACTAATCATTAGTGCATAAGCTTTAACCCCCCTGCGAGACCCTTTCCTGTTTCTTTCTAACCTTAATGAATGCGACATCGAATGTCATACTTGATGCATATTCGCTTTACTTGTTCCCTTGTATGGTGTACTGTTCTTTTGAATTAAATATGTGGGTGTATGTATGTTTGCGCTCGCATGGAGAACGATCTGGTCGAAGAGCCCGAGGAATTCGCAGGAGAAGCCCCTGAGCAGCAGTCGGTTGGTGGAGGCAAGTGTCCTTTGACCTACCCCTGTCCTATTCATTCTTTAATTCACCTCCCGCATTACACATTTATACCTAAGGATTGACTAGTTTTTGTTATCCATGTCCTTGTTTACCTATTTGGGTCGGATTATTACTGCTTAGTCTGATGCTATTGCTCAACTCTAATCAATGAACATGATGTGATTATCTATGATACGCTGTTTTCCCTTCTTATTTATGATTATATTTGTGACCTTCAAGGGGACTCGAGCGGTTTCTCGAGTGCCTCTCCGTAAGGACCTGTTCAATGGATGACCGCCCGGGAAAACAGTGCAACCATGAGGGTGGAATGGGACGCCCTTAGCTGAATAATTAGAGGAACCGGGGTGTAGTTCGCTTAGCCGTTGTTGATAGTCGCCTAGAGGGGGGGTGAATAGGGCGAAACAAAAATAATCACAACTACAAACCGGGTTAGCGTTAGAAATATAAACGAGTCCGTGAGAGAGGGCGCAAAACAAATCGCAAGCAAATGAAGAGTGTGACACGCGGATTTGTTTTACCGAGGTTCGGTTCTCGCAAACCTACTCCCCGTTGAGGAGGCCACAAAGGCCGGGTCTCTTTCAACCCTTCCCTCTCTCAAATGGTCCCTCGGACCGAGTGAGCTTTTCTTCTTCTCAATCAAACGGGAACAAAACTTCCCCGCAAGGGCCACCACACAATTGGTGCCTCTTGCCTTGGTTACAATTGAGTGTTGATCACAAGAGCAAGTGAGAAAGAAAGAAAGCGATCCAAGCGCAAGAGCTCAAAAGAACACGGCAAATCTCTTTGGTGTGTCTAGAATTGAATGCCTAGCTCTTGTAAGTGGTTGGAAGTTGGAAAACTTGGATGCAATGAATGGTGGGGTGGTTGGGGTATTTATAGCCCCAACCACCAAACATGACCGTTGGCTGGAGGCTTCTGTTCGATGGCGCACCGGACAGTCCGGTGCACACCGGACAGTCCGGTGCCCCTGCCACGTCATCACTGCCGTTGGATTCTGACCGTTGGAGCTTCTGACTTCTGGGCCCGCCTGGATGTCCGGTGCACACCGGACAACGACTGTTCATTGTCCGGTGCGCCGGTATGGGCACGCCTGACAACTGCGCGCGCAGAACGCACATTAAATGCGCCGCAGGGAGCCGTTGGCGCCGAAATAGCCGTTGCTCCGCTGGCACACCGGACAGTCCGGTGCACACCGGACAGTCCAGTGAATTTTAGCGGAGCGGCTGCCGCGCGAACCCGAGGCTGGCGAGTTCCGGAGACCGCGCTTCCTTGGAGCACCGGACATGTCCGGTGCACACCGGACAGTCCGGTGAATTATAGCGCGCCGGCTTCCGAGAATTCCCGAGGGCGAAGAGTTTGAAGTCGGAGTCCTCTGGGCGCACCGGACAGTCCGGTGCCTCCAGCCAGAGGTGCCCTCGGTTGCCTCGTTGCTCCTTTGTCGAATCCAAAACTTGGTCTTTTTATTGGCTAAGTGTGAACCTTTTGCACCTGTATAACTTAAGTACTAGAGCAAACTAGTTAGTCCAATATTTGTGTTGGGCAATTCAACCACCAAAAATATTTAGGGACTAGGTGTAAGCCTAATTCCCTTTCAATCTCCCCCTTTTTGGTGATTGATGCCAACACAAACCAAAGCAAATATAGAAGTGCATAATTGAACTAGTTTGCATAATGTAAGTGCAAAGGTTGCTTGGAATTGAGCCAATATAAATACTTATATGAATGCGCATGGATTGTTTTCTTTGTTTTTGACATATTGGACCTCATTTGCACCATAAGTTTTGTTTTTGCAAACTCTTTTGTAAATTCTTTTCAAAGTCATTTTGCAAGATAGTCAAAGGTAAATGAATAAGATTTTGCAAAGCATTTTCAAGATTTGAAATTTTCTTCCTTTGTTCAAATGCTTTTCCTTTGACTAAACAAAACTCCCCCTCAAATAAGGTCTCCTCTTAGTGTTCAAGAGGGTTTTAAGACATCAATTTGAAAATACTAGTTGCTCCCCCTTTAGAACACAAAGAGATACCAATTTTGAAATTTACCAATTTAAAATCATCAAATTTATAAAATTAGGTGGTGGTGCGGTCCTTTTGCTTTGGGCTCATATTTTCTCCCCCTTTGGCATGAATCGCCAAAAACGGAATCATTAGAGCCCAATGAAGTACTTTCTCCCCCTTTGGTCATGAAATGAATGAGTGAAGATTATACCAAAGTTGGAGAGATGATGCGGAGCGACGGCGAAGAGTGAGTAGTGGAGTGGAGTGGAAGCCTTGTCTTTGCCGAAGACTCCAATTTCCTTTCAATATACCTATGACTTGGTTTGAAATACACTTGAAAACACATTAGTCATAGCATATAAAAAAAAGACATGATCAAAGGTATATTTATGAGCTATGTGTGCAAGACTAGCAAAAGAAATTCCTAGAATCAAGAATATTGAGCTCATGCCTAAGTCTGGTAAAAGATTGTTCATCAAGTGGCTTGGTAAAGATATCGGCTAATTGATCTTTAGTGTTAATGTAAGAAATCTCGATATCCCCCTTTTGTTGGTGATCCCGAAGAAAATGATACCGAATGGCTATGTGTTTAGTGCGGCTATGCTCGACGGGATTGTCGGCCATTTTGATTGCACTCTCATTATCACATAGCAAGGGGACTTTGGTTAATTTGTAACCGTAGTCCCGCAGGGTTTGCTTCATCCAAAGCAATTGCGCGCAACAATGGCCTGCGGCAATATACTCGGCTTCGGTGGTGGAAAGAGCGACCGAATTTTGCTTCTTTGAAGCCCATGACACCAAGGATCTTCCCAAGAACTGGCAAGTCCTCGATGTGCTCTTCCTATTAATCTTACACCCTGCCCAATCGGCATCCGAATAACCAATCAAATCAAATGTGGATCCCCGAGGGTACCAAAGCCCAAACTTAGGAGTATAAGCCAAATATCTCAAGATTCGTTTCACGGCCGTAAGGTGGGATTCCTTAGGGTCGGCTTGGAATCTTGCACACATGCAAACGGAAAGCATAATGTCCGGTCGAGATGCACATAAGTAAAGCAATGAACCAATCATCGACCGGTATACCTTTTGATCCACGGACTTACCTCCCGTGTCGAGGTCGAGATGCCCATTTGTTCCCATGGGTGTCTTGATGGGCTTGGCATCCTTCATTCCAAACTTGCTTAGAATGTCTTGAGTATACTTCGTTTGGCAAATGAAGGTGCCCTCTTGGAGTTGCTTAACTTGGAATCCTAGAAAATACTTCAACTCCCCCATCATCGACATCTCGAATTTTTGCGTCATGATCCTACTAAATTCTTCACATGTAGATTTGTTAGTAGACCCAAATATGATATCATCAACATAAATTTGGCATACAAACAAATCATTGTCAAGAGTCTTAGTGAATAGAGTAGGATCGGCCTTGCCGACTTTGAAGCCATTTGCAATAAGGAAATCTCTAAGGCATTCATACCATGCTCTTGGGGCTTGCTTGAGCCCATAAAGCGCCTTAGAGAGCCTATAAACATGGTTAGGGTACTCACTGTCTTCAAAGCCGGGAGGTTGCTCAACATAGACCTCCTCCTTGATTGGTCCATTGAGGAAGGCACTCTTCACGTCCATTTGATAAAGCTTGAAGCCATGGTAAGTAGCATAGGCCAATAATATACGAATTGACTCAAGCCTAGCTACGGGTGCATAGGTTTCACCAAAATCCAAACCTTCGACTTGTGAATACCCTTTGGCCACGAGTCGAGCTTTGTTCCTTGTCACCACACCATGCTCGTCTTGCTTGTTGCGGAAGACCCACTTGGTTCCTACAACATTTTGATTAGGACGTGGAACTAAATGCCATACCTCATTCCTTGTGAAATTGTTGAGCTCCTCTTGCATCGCCATCACCCAATCCGAATCTTGAAGTGCTTCCTCTACCCTGTGTGGCTCAATAGAGGAAACAAAGGAGTAATGTTCACAAAAATGTGCAACACGAGATCGAGTAGTTACCCCCTTATGAATGTCGCCGAGGATGGTGTCGACGGGGTGATCTCGTTGTATTGCTTGGTGGACTCTTGGGTGTGGCGGTCTTGGTTGTTCATCCTCCTTGTCTTCATCATTTGTATCTCCCCCTTGATCGTTGCCGTCATTTTGAGGTGGCTCATCTTCTTGATCTTCTTGTTCAATATCTTGAGCCTCATCCTCAATTTGAGTTGGTGGAGATGCTTGTGTCGAGGAGGATGGTTGATCTTGTGCATGTGGAGGCTCTTCGGATTCCTTAGGACACACATCCCCAATGGACATGTTCCTTAGCGCTGTGCATGGAGCCTGTTCTTCACTTATCTCATCAAGATCAACTTGCTCTACTTGAGAGCCGTTAGTCTCATCAAACACAACGTCACAAGAAACTTCAACAAGTCCTGAGGACTTGTTAAAGACTCTATATGCCCTTGTGTTTGAGTCATATCCTAGTAAAAAGTCTTCTACAGTTTTAGGAGCAAATTTAGATTTTCTACCTCTCTTAACAAGAATAAAGCATTTGCTACCAAAAACTCTAAAATATGAAATATTTGGCTTTTTACTGGTTAGGAGTTCATAGGATGTCTTCTTGAGGATTCGGTGAAGATATAACCGGTTGATGGCGTAGCAGGCGGTGTTGACTGCTTCGGCCCAAAACCGATCCGGTGTCTTGTACTCATCAAGCATGGTTCTTGCCATGTCCAATAGAGTTCGATTCTTCCTCTCCACTACACCATTTTGTTGTGGAGTGTAGGGAGAAGAGAACTCATGCTTGATGCCCTCCTCCTCAAGAAAGCCTTCGATTTGAGAGTTCTTGAACTCCGTTCCATTGTCACTTCTAATTTTCTTGATCCTTAAGCCGAACTCATTTTGAGCCCGTCTCAAGAATCCTTTTAAGGTCTCTTGGGTTTGTGATTTTTCCTGCAAAAAGAACACCCAAGTGAAGCGAGAATAATCATCCACAATTACAAGACAATACTTACTACCGCCGATGCTTATGTAAGCGATCGGGCCGAACAAATCCATGTGGAGGAGCTCCAGAGGCCTGTCGGTAGTCATGATGTTTTTGTGTGGATGATGGATGCCAACTTGCTTCCCGGCTTGACATGCGCTACAAATCCTGTCTTTCTCAAAATGAACATTGGTTAGTCCTAAAATGTGTTCTCCCTTTAGAAGCTTGTGAAGATTCTTCATTCCAACATGGGCTAGTCGGCGGTGCCAGAGCCAACCCAAGTTAGTCTTAGCAATCAAGCAAGTGTCGAGTTCAGCTCTATCAAAATCAACCAGGTATAGCTGACCCTCTAACACTCCCTTAAATGCTATTGAATTATCACTTCTTCTAAAGACAGTAACACCTATATCAGTAAAAAGACAGTTGTAGCCCATTTGACATAACTGGGATACGGAAAGCAAATTGTAATCTAAAGAATCTACAAGAAAAACATTGGAAATAGAATGGTCAGGAGATATAGCAATTTTACCCAATCCTTTGACCAAACCTTGATTTCCATCCCCGAATGTGATAGCTCGTTGGGGATCTTGGTTTTTCTCATATGAGGAGAACATCCTTTTCTCCCCTGTCATGTGGTTTGTGCATCCGCTGTCGAGTATCCAACTTGAGCCCCCGGATGCATAAACCTGCAAAACAATTTTAGTTCTTGATTTTAGGTACCCAAACGGTTTTGGGTCCTTTAGCATTAGATACAAGAACCTTGGGTACCCAAACACAAGTCTTGGAGCCCTTGTGTTTACCTCCAACAATTTTGGCAACTACCTTGCCTGATTTGTTAGTTAAAACATAAGACGCATCAAAAGTATTAAATGAAATGGCATGATCATTTGATGCATTAGAAATTTTCTTTCTAGGCAACTTAGCACGGGTTGGTTGCCTAGAACTAGATGTCTCACCCTTATACATGAAAGCATGGTTAGGGCCAGAGTGAGACTTCCTAGAATGAATTTTCCTAATCTTGCTCTCAGGATAGCCGGCAGGGTACAAAATGTAACCCTCGTTATTCTGAGGCATGGGAGCCTTGCCCTTAACAAAGTTAGATAAGTTCTTTGGAGAGGCATTAATTTTGACATTGTCTCCCCTTTGGAAGCCAATGCCGTCCTTAATGCCAGGGCGTCTCCCATTAAAGAGCATGCTTCTGGCAAATTTAAATTTTTCATTTTCTAAGTCATGCTCACTAATCTTAGCATTAAGTTGTGCTATGTGATCATTTTGTTTTTTAATTAAGGCTAGGTGATCATGGATAGCATCAACATTAATATCTCTACATCTAGTACAAATAGAAACATGTTCAATATTAGATGTAGAGGGTTTGCAAGATTTTAGTTCAACAACCTTAGCATGCAACATATCATTTTTAGTTCTAAGGTCGGAAATAGTAGCATTGCAAACATCAAAATCCTTAGCCTTAGCAATTAGTTTCTCATTCTCATTTCTAAGGCTAGTGATAGAAACATTCAACTCATCAATCCTAGCAAGCAAATCAACATTATCATTTCTAGGATCAATGCAAACATGAGAATCAACCTTAGCAATTAATTTAACATTTTCATTTCTAAGGTTGGCAATAGTGTCATGGCATGTGCTTAGCTCACTAGATAATTTGTTACATTTTTCTACTTCTAGAGCATAAGCATTTTTAACCTTAACATGTTTCTTATTTTCCTTGATTAGGAAGTCCTCTTGGGAGTCCAAGAGATCATCCTTTTCATGGATGGCACTAATTAGCTCATTCAATTTTTCCTTTTGTTCCATGTTAAGGTTAGCAAAAAGAATGCGCAAGTGATCCTCCTCATTTTTATCATCATCCTCATCACTAGATGTTTCATATTTAGTGGAGGACCTTGACTTTACCTTCTTTTTGCCGTCCTTGGCCATGAGACACTTGTGGCCGACGTTGGGGAAGAGAAGGCCTTTGGTGACGGCGATGTTGGCGGCGTCCTCGTCGTCGGAGGAGTCGCTTGAGCTTTCGTCGGAGTCCCACTCCCGACAAACATGGGCATCGCCGCCCTTCTTCTTGTAGTACTTCTTCTTCTCCTTTCTTTTTCCCTTTTTGTCGTCGCCCCTGTCACTGTCACTGGACATAGGACATTTTGCAATAAAGTGACCGGGCTTACCACACTTGTAGCAAACCTTCTTGGAACGGGATTTGTAATCCTTCCCCTTCCGTTGCTTGAGGATTTGCCGAAAGCTTTTGATGATTAGGGCCATCTCCTCGTTGTCGAGCTTGGAGGCGTCAATTGGTTGTCTACTTGGTGTAGACTCCTCCTTCTTCTCCTCCGTTGCCTTGAAGGCCACGGGTTGCGCCTCGGATGTGGAGGGTTCATCAAGCTCGTTGATCTTCTTTGAGCCCTTAATCATGCATTCAAAACTAACAAAATTCCCGATGACTTCCTCGGGGGTCATTAGTGGATATCTAGGATTACCACGAATTAATTGTACTTGAGTGGGGTTAAGGAAAATAAGTGCTCTTAAAATAACCTTAACCACCTCGTGGTCATCCCACTTTGTGCTCCCGAGGTTGCGCACTTGGTTCACTAAGGTCTTGAGCCGGTTGTACATATCTTGTGGCTCCTCCCCTTGGCGAAGACGGAAGCGACCGAGCTCCCCCTCGATCGTTTCCCGCTTGGTGATCTTTGTGAGTTCATCACCCTCGTGCGCCGTCTTGAGTAGGTCCCAAATCTCCTTCGCGTTCTTCAACCCTTGCACTTTGTTGTATTCCTCCTTGCTTAGAGAGGCAAGGAGAATGGTTGCGGCTTGGGAGTTGAAGTGCTCGATTTGGGCTACTTCGTCCGTGTCATAGTCCTCATCCCCTACAGATGGTACCTGTACACCATACTCAACAACATCCCATATACTTTTGTGGAGAGAGGTTAGATGAAATCGCATTAAATTACTCCACATAGCATAATCTTCACCATTAAAAGTTGGTGGTTTGCCTAATGGGACGGAAAGTAAAGGTGTATGTTTAGGAATGCGAGGGTAGCGTAGGGGAATCTTACTATACTTCTTACGCTCTTGGCGTTTAGAAGTGACGGATGCCGCGTCGGAGCTGGAGGTAGATGTTGATGAAGTGTCGGTCTCGTAGTAGACCACCTTCCTCATCCTTTTGTGCTTGTCCCCACTCCGATGCGGCTTGTGAGAAGAAGATTTTTCCTTCTTCTCCTTGTGGTGAGAGGAAGAAGATCTTTTCTCCTTCCGCTTGGAGGAGTTCTTCTTCTTCTCCCTTCTCTTGGTGCGGGACTCTTCCGATGAAGTGCTCCCTTGGCTTGTAGTGGGCTTGTTATCGCCGGTCTCCATCTCCCTCTTGGTGTGATCTCCCGACATCACTTCGAGCGGTTAGGCTCTAATGAAGCACCGGGCTCTGATACCAATTGATAGTCGCCTAGAGGGGGGGTGAATAGGGCGAAACAAAAATAATCACAACTACAAACCGGGTTAGCGTTAGAAATATAAACGAGTCCGTGAGAGAGGGCGCAAAACAAATCGCAAGCAAATGAAGAGTGTGACACGCGGATTTGTTTTACCGAGGTTCGGTTCTCGCAAACCTACTCCCCGTTGAGGAGGCCACAAAGGCCGGGTCTCTTTCAACCCTTCCCTCTCTCAAACGGTCCCTCGGACCGAGTGAGCTTTTCTTCTTCTCAATCAAACGGGAACAAAACTTCCCCGCAAGGGCCACCACACAATTGGTGCCTCTTGCCTTGGTTACAATTGAGTGTTGATCACAAGAGCAAGTGAGAAAGAAAGAAAGCGATCCAAGCGCAAGAGCTCAAAAGAACACGGCAAATCTCTTTGGTGTGTCTAGAATTGAATGCCTAGCTCTTGTAAGTGGTTGGAAGTTGGAAAACTTGGATGCAATGAATGGTGGGGTGGTTGGGGTATTTATAGCCCCAACCACCAAACATGACCGTTGGCTGGAGGCTTCTGTTCGATGGCGCACCGGACAGTCCGGTGCACACCGGACAGTCCGGTGCCCCTGCCACGTCATCACTGCCGTTGGATTCTGACCGTTGGAGCTTCTAACTTCTGGGCCCGCATGGATGTCCGATGCACACCGGACAACGACTGTTCATTGTCCGGTGCGCCGGTATGGGCACGCCTGACAACTGCGCGCGCAGAACGCGCATTAAATGCGCCGCAGGGAGCCGTTGGCGCCGAAATAGTCGTTGCTCCGTTGGCACACCGGACAGTCCGGTGAATTTTAGCGGAGCGGCTGCCGCGCGAACCCGAGGCTGGCGAGTTCCGGAGACCGCGCTTCCTTGGAGCACCGGACATGTCCGGTGCACACCGGACAGTCCGGTGAATTATAGCGCGCCGGCTTCCGAGAATTCCCGAGGGCGAAGAGTTTGAAGTCGGAGTCCTCTGGGCGCACCGGACACTGTCCGGTGCACACCGGACAGTCCGGTGCCTCCAGCCAGAGGTGCCCTCGGTTGCCTCGTTGCTCCTTTGTCGAATCCAAAACTTGGTCTTTTTATTGGCTAAGTGTGAACCTTTTGCACCTGTATAACTTAAGTACTAGAGCAAACTAGTTAGTCCAATATTTGTGTTGGGCAATTCAACCACCAAAAATATTTAGGGACTAGGTGTAAGCCTAATTCCCTTTCAGTTGTGCCGTCAATGGGGCTCGGTGTATGCGGCTCGCTCTGCCAAGGTTGATTTGTCCCTTGGGGAGGAGTGCGGTACATTTAGGAAACCTAACGGGTGGCTACAGCCCCGGGGAATCTTTGTAAAGGCTACGTAGTGAGACCCTGCCTATTCACCTTGGTAGTGTTTAAGGGTTTGATCGGCCCGAGGCAAGAGGGAATCACGGCTTGTGGGTAAAGTGCACAACCTCTGCAGAGTGTTATGAAACTGATATATCAGCCGTGCTCGCGGTTATGAGCGGCCAAGGGAGCTCCAGAGATTAGTGATATTTGATCAGAGACATTTTGGTACAGGTGGCAATGAGATTGATGATTCTGGTTATGATTATGGTGCTGGTAAGTGGTATTCTTTCCGTTTGGAAAGGATACATTGGGCTAATAACTTGGGTTAATGTTAAAACCTGGCTTTCTACTAGTAAGTAATAACCTGACCAACTAAAAGCAACTGCTTGACTTATCCCCACATTAAGCTAGTCCACTACAGCCAAACGGGATGCTTGCTGAGTATGTTGATGTGTACTCACCCTTGCTCTACACACCAAACCCCCCCCCCCCAGGTTGTCAGCATTGCAACCACTGCTCAGGAGAAGATGAAGCTGTGGAAGGAGACTTCTAGGAGTTCCAAGACTACGACGAGTTCTAGGCGTGGGTTAGCGGCAACCCCCAGTCGGCTGCCTGTGAAGGCCGCGGTTATCTGCGTTTCGTTTTCGCACTTTGATTTATTGTAAGAACTATATGGACGTCTCAGACGTATGATGTAATCGACTATTATTTCCCTTTTAATACTATTTGAGCACTGTGTGATGATGTCCATGTTATGTAACTGTTGTGTACGTGAATAACTGATCCTGGCACGTACATGGTTCGCATTCGGTTTACCTTCTAAAAAACCGGGTGTGACAGACACAGACGGTTCTTGATGAAGCAGCATAAGTACCGAAAGATGAAAGCGGAATTTAACAATCAACTGGAAAGTGAAGGTGCACCAAAGCCTTATAGTGGGAAACTTGTTTTTGAAATTGTAAAGAACATTCATGTTGTATTCGGAAAGGGAAAAAACAAAGGAGAAAAGAGAAAGAGAACTGACCCTTCAATTTACACAACTTTCAAGAAGCAATCATTTTTTTTCAAGTACCTCCCATACTGGAAGGATATGGAAATTTGCCACAGCATTGATTTGATGCATGTAACAAAAAATGTTTTTGACAGCATCATTGGAACCTTGCTGGGCATGCCGAGTAAGACAAAAGACGGACTCAAATCACGCAATGATCTAGTAGATCTTCAAATCAGACCGGAACTTCATCCAGTGGATAGTGGCAAAGGGAAGCCTTACCTCCCCCCAGCTAGCTACAACTTGTCAGTTGAGGAGAGAACAAAGATTTGCAAATGTTTGCGTGGGGTCAAAGTGCCCACAGGTTTCTCATCCAATATCAGCAGACTAGTCAGGATGAAGGACTTGTCTCTATTTGGCTACAACTCTCATGACTGCCATGTGATGATGACGATGTTCCTCCCAATTGCGGTAAGAGCCCTCGAAACAGAGCATGTCAAAGTTGTCATCACACGCCTGTGTTACTTTTTCAATGAGGTTTCACAAAAAGTAATAGCTTTAGAAGACTTGGACTATCTAAAGGCATACATCATCGAGACTATGTGCAAGCTTGAAATGTGTTTTCCTCCATCACTTTTTGATATGCAAGTACACCTAATCATACATCTCGTGGATCAGATAAAAATATTAGGGCCACTATATTTACATCATATGTTTCAGTTGGAGCGATACCTGGGAGTATTAAAAGGTTATGTGCGAAATCGCGCTCACCCAGAGGGTTCAATCATGGAGGGATACACTACAGAAAAAGTGATTGAGAGCTGTATAGATTACATCAGTGACGGAACAATGATAGGTGTGCCTGTACCTAAACATGAGGGTAAACTATGTGGGAGAGGGAGAATGGGCAAGAAAACTTTTCGCGTTGAGGATTACAAGCTAGTACATTGTGCTCATGGTAGTGTACTACAACATCTCACGATAGCCGAGCCTTACATAGAGGAACACCTGGATGAGCTTCGTAAAGAAAATCAAAACCGCACAGAGGACTGGATCATGAGGGAGCACAAACATCGTTTCAGCGAATGGTTAATGGACAAAAACATCCCATTCGGAGACTCTTTGGAAGAGAAAACAATGAAGAATTTGGCTTTTGGGCCATCGTGTTTTGTGACATCATGGCAAGCATATGACATCAATGGGTACACATTCTACACTAAATCAAAAGACATGAAAAGTGTTGCACAAAATAGCGGTGTTCGTATCGATGCTTTTGACCTACATGGACAGAAGACCACATATTTTGGATTCATAGAGGAAATATGGGAACTTGATTATGGCCCAAGCATGAAAATACCCTTATTTAAGTGCCAATGGGTACAACATCCCGTGGGGGTGATAGTGGATAACTACGGACTCACACTGGTAGACTTAAAGAAAGTAGGATATAAAGATGACCCGTGGGTTCTCGCCGAATGTGTTGCACAAGTGTTCTATGTACTCGATCCAGCAGATGAGAAGATGCATGTAGTTATTTCTGGAAAGCAAAAAATTGTTGGAGTTGAGAATGTGAGAGACCAAGATGAGGAATACAATAAGTATGAAGAGATGTTCGTCTTTAACGGTCCAGAGAGAATCAAGCGTGTGGAAAAGAAAATTGATAAGAACTTAAAGCCATACATGCGGAAAAATGGTAGTTCATGAAAAATTGTATGAATCAAATTGTATTTGTTATCATGTATGATCGACTATGAATTGTGGTTGCCAATTAATTTTAAATCTCTCTAGTTATCTATGTGTGCTATTATAATTCATTTAAATTGTATTTGCATATTTCTGTTAAAAATTAAATATTAATTCATTTAAATTGTATTTGCATATTTCTGTTAAAAATTAAAATTATTTTCATATTTAAATTGTATTTTCATATTTTTACAATCACAGGCGGTTTTTTCTTAGGGTCCGTTTGTGAAAAGGATAGAGCACCACAGGCGGTCCTAAACAAAAACCGCTTGTGATACTATTACATCACAGGCGTACTGAACCGCCTGGGACATCACAGGCGGTTTTCTAACCGAACCGCCTGTGATGTAAAAAGCCTACCGCTTGTATAGAGCCAAATTGTACTAGTGTCGCCCGATACCCTTTCGCGTGTAGTTTTGCTTAAGAGACCCTCGGGTTAGTTGGAATTAACCCACCGTCCCTGGTTTTCGTGCGTAGGCCCCTGTAATCTTGCAGATTGAACCCTAGACTTTTAAATAATTATAGAATTATACCTAGTTTCATATTTTAAATTCCCAAACTTGTTTATTTCATATCTTTTGCATATGAACTCCAAATTTAGTGATTCAAATTGCAAAATGTTCATAGGAATATTCTCTATTTAAATAAATTAGTTCCATTTACTGTCTGCACATTCTAATTTTATGGTTAACTATGAACTAGCATATGTGTAGGTTTGTTTATTTAATAAAATAAATAAAAGGAAAACCTAGGGGTTAAAGTATATTTAGTTTTATGAGACTAATAACCTGTATTATATGAATTATTCTTTGGTCTAACTTTTAGGTTACAGTAAAATAGAACTAGGTTGTGTAATCATGGACAACACTTAAAGAATAATCTATTTCTAAATGAAATTAGTTTATGTTATAGTTCATGTTATACTTTGATCTCATTATTCCTTATTTAGTGTTGTGCCTTTTTAAGATGTATTCCAATGTTTGTACATGTTTGGTGTGCTGTTCATTTGTACTTTCCAAATGTATTGAATGCATGCTCGCTTTATTTAGACAACGAGCAGCCCGAGGTTCCCGAGTGTGTTACTGGAGACCTCCCTAAGCAACAACCTGGTGAAGGCAAGTGTCCTTTGACCCATTATGTCCTACATACGTTATGATTCACTATCCCGCATTACATTATTTAACCTAAGGATTGACTAGTTTGTATTTACCTTATCCTTGTTTACCTTTTGGGTTATCATGGTTAGCATTTTGCTATTGCCTTAACTTAATCAATGAACATGATGTGATTATTTATGATACGATGATGTTATCCCTATGATGATATTGTGATACTTTAGGGGGCTCAGGCTTTTTCCTGAGTACCTCTCTGTAAGGACCTATTCTTGGAGTGACCACCCGGGATAACAGTGCAACCAAGAGGGTGGAATGGGACGCCCTTAGCTGATTAATTAGATGAACTTGGGGGTGTAGTTGGCTTTGCCGGAGGGCCATCAATGGGGGCCAGGGCGTAGTGCTCGCTCTGCCAAGGGGGGTGCAGAGGTTCATTCGATTTGGTTTTGTTAGTCACCAACCTTGGGGAGGTGTGCTGCGTTTGTACGACTGGCAAAACCTAACGAGCAGCTATGCACCAGGGGAGTCTTTGTAAAGGCTACGTAGTGTATCCCTGGCCATTCACCTCGGTAGTGAAGATCGGGTCTGTACAATCCAGGCTGGAAAGGGAACACGACTCGTGGGTAAAGAGTGCAACCTCTGCAGAGTGTTAGAAACTGGTATATCAGCCGAGCTCACCGTTAAGAGTAGCCTTGGGATCCTCTTTGATTAGAAGAACTTTGGTTACTTTTATGATGATGGTTAACAATGGTGTTGTAAATCTGATCTCTGGTATTTCCTCTTTGAGGGAGTACTTTTGAGTAATAACTGGGTTTATTACTAAAACATGGCTCTACTAGTAATAATAAATACTTGACCAACTAAAAGCAACGGCTTAAGCTCAACCCCACATACAGCTAGTCCACTTTAGCCAAACGGGACATTTGCTGAGTACGTTGATGTGTACTCACCCTTGCTTTACACACCACCCCACCCCAAGTTGTCCCCACTATACTCAGTGCTCAAGAGGTGATGCTGGCAACATGGAGGACTTCGAGGAGTTCTAGGATTACGACGAGTTTTAGTTTATTTTAGTGGCAAACCCCTAGTTAGCTGCCTATGTAGGCTTATCATCTACGTTTTGTTTCTCCGCACTTTGATATTTATGTTAAAGACAATGGTTATGTATTAGACTCTGTGGATGTCTTGGACATCTTGATGTAAATAAAGTACCTTTCCATTATTTATTTCGAGCATTGTGTGATGATGTCCAATTATGTAATCACTATGTACGTGAGTTTCTGATCCTGGCACGTACATGCTTCGCATTCGGTTTGTCTTCCTAAACCGGGTGTGACAATCATCACTAGAGCTACACTCATCATCAGTTGTAGTATATTTGGGGGTATCTCTAGAATGTACCTTCTCCTTTTTGCTGTCCTTAGCCATGAGGCATTTGTGGCCGACGTTGGGGAAGAGAAGGCCCTTGGTGACGGCAATGTTGGCAGCATCCTCGTCGGAGGAGGAGTCGGTGGCGCTCTCGTCGGAGTCCCATTCCCGCCCCATGTGTGCCTTGCCACCCTTCTTCTTGTAGTATATTTTCTTCTCCATCTTCTTCTTCCCTTTTTTGTCGTCGTCTCTATCACTATCACTTGTATATGAACATTTTGCAATAAAGTGACCGGACTTACCACACCTATAGCACACCCTCTTGGAACGGGGTTTGTAGTTCTTCCCCTTCCTTTGCTTGAGGATTTGTCGAAAGCTTCTGATGATAAGAGCCATCTCCTCATTGTCGAGCTTAGAGGTGTCGATTGGGAGTATACTTGTTGTAGACTCTTCCTTCTTTTCTTCTGTTGCTTTGAATGCAATGGGTTGCACCTTGGGTGTGGAGGTGGTGCCTTGCTCCAAGTTGATAAATTTGTTTGGAGTCTTTGATCATAAGTTTAAAGCTCACAAACTTGCCAATTACTTCCTCGGGAGACACCTGTTTATATCTAGGATCTCCACAAATTAATTGAATTTGAGTGGGATTGCAAAAAATAAGAGATCTTAGAATAACCTTGACCATCTCATGGTCATCCCACTTGGTGCTTCTGAGGTTGTGCACTTGGTTGACCAGCGTCTTGAGCCGGTTGTACATTGCTTGTGGCTCCTCTCCTTTGTTGAGGATGAATTGACCGAGTTCTCCCTCGATCATTTTGTGCTTGGTGATTTTGGTCACCTTGTCCCCTTCATGCGCCATCTTGAGGACGTCCTATTTTTTGGCATTTTTCAACCCTTGCACCTTGTTATACTCCGCTCGACGCAAGGAAGCAAGGAGTATTGAGGTTGCTTGGGAATTAAAATGCCCTATTTGGGCGGCCTCATCGGAGTCATAAACCTCATCGCCCACCTGTGGTGCCTGCGCTCCAAACTCAACAATATCCCATATGCTTTCGTAGAGTGAGGTTAGATGGTGCCTCATTTTATCACTCGACATACAATAATCATCACCATCAAAATATGGTGGTTTGCCTAGGGGTATGGAAAGTAGAGGAGCGTGTTTGGGAATGCGAGGATAGCGAAGAGGCATCTTACTATACTTCTTATGCTCTTAGCATTTCGAAGTGGTAGACTCGGCGCCGGAAGTGGAAGGTGATGAAGAGTCGGTCTCGTAGTAGACCACCTTCTTCATTTTCTTTTTCTTCTTGTCACCCTTCCTATGTGACTTAATAGAGCCGGTGGATTCTTCCTTGTGCTTGTCGCCGGCCTCCTTAGACGGAGTTTGTTCATCGTTCTTCCTTCCCGAGGCTTCGGGCTTTTCGCGGGTGACCATCTCCCTCTTGGCATGTTCTCCCGACATCACTTCGAGTTGTTAGACTCTAATGAAGCACTAGGCTCCGATACCAATTGAAAGTCGCCTACAGGGGGGTGAATAGGCGAAACCTGAAAATTATAAACCTTGAACACACACTACATTTAGGATTAGGGTTAGAAATAAATTCGGAGTGCGGAAGATTGTTCCTCTTGCTATGAGTTGCTCAATCAATGCAAATAACCTTGGGAGCAAACTCAAAACAATGCGAGCAAGGGAACTTTTAGAGAGAGAGAGGAGAGGGGATAAACAAATCGAGTAGAGATCAACACAAATGAACACAGTAATTTGTTTATTGAGGTTTGGTTCCAAAGAACATAGTCCCCGTTGAGGAGGCCACAAAGGCCGGGTCTATTCCAACCCTTTCCCTCTCTCAATCGGTCACTTAAACCGGTTGAGTGCTTCTCCTTAATCACCCGGGTCACTAAGACCCCGCAAGGATCACCACACAAATAGGTGTCTCTTGCTAGCTTTACAAAACACTTAGAAGAATTAGAGTGAGAAGAAGAGAGCAATCCAAGCAACAAGAGCAACAAAAGAAACACAAATGATCCTCTCTCAAGTCACTAAACACTTGAGTTGATTTTGGAACTTGGAGAGGATTTGATCCTTTAATTGTGTCTTGGAGTGTATGTCTTTGCTCTAGTATTGAATGTGAAGGTCTGAAAACTTGGATGGCTTGAATGGTGGTGGTTGGGGGGTATTTATAGCCCCAACCACTATTCCAGCCGTTGCTGTCGATGGGCACACTGGACAGTCCGGTGGTACACCGGACATGACACTGTTCATTGTCCGGTGCGTGGCACGTCAGCCGGCCGTTGGGGTTTGGAGCGGTTGACCGTTGAAGTCCGTTGTCCTCTTGTGGCACCGGACAGTCCGATGGCACACCGGACAGTCCAGTGCGACCTGACTTTGCAGTTATGACTTCTGACTTCTGCACTGTTCACTGTTCCTCTCGTCAGCGTAGTCGATCATTGGCGAAGTCGACCGTTGCTCCGTTGGCTCACCGGACAGTCCGATGATTTTTAGTGTAGTGGCTCTGAGAAAACCCTTGAGCGGTCAGTTCGCAAAGTGCCTCGGCCTGGGCACCGGACAGTGTCCAGTGCGCCACTGGTTGCGCAATACTTATTTTTGCTCCAAACTTTGTAGAGTTCCCCAACTCACTTTCTTTGTTGGTTTATGTTGAACTTTATGCACCTGAGATAAATGACAGTTAGGCAAACTAGTTAGTCCATGTGGTTTGTGATGGACGTCAAACACCAAAATTGATAATAGGAAATGTATAAGCCCAATTCCCTTTCAGCTTCACCCCTGCTCCCATGGGTCGCAGCTCGAGTGGTTCGCGCCGGGCGACGAACAAGAACCAGCGCCACCTGTGGGCTACGTGGTGAGCTTCACCTCGTTCCACGAGCGGGGGTTCGGGATGCCGGCGAGCCGCTTTATGCGGGCGCTCCTGCATTACTATGGGGTGGAGCTTCACAACTTCAACCCAAACTCCATCGCCCAAGCGACCATCTTTACCGCCATCTGCGAAGGGTATCTGGGGATCGAGCCCCATTGGGATTTATGGCTTCACCTCTTCCGAGTGGAAGCGTTCTCCCTCCCTAGCGAGGTGAAGAAGGTACGCCACGTCGTCCAGGCTTGTGGCTGCACGCTCCTGCTACACTCGAACCGGGCGTAGCTGTACATCCCTACCAGCCTTACCTTGTGGAACAAGGGGTGGTAGAGTCGGTGGTTCTACCTCCGCAATGACGACGGGCGACTACCGGAGTTTACGCACCGCGTCGTTTTTGGAGCTGAGGAGCGCTGGAGGTGGGGCCCATCCCGTGAACTCCAGGCTCATCTCAAGCTGATGTTGGGCGCCCTACGGAGGCTCTAGGATCGCGGCCTCACTGCGACCGGGGTCGTCGCCGCATTCCACCGGAGGAGGGTGCTGCCGTTGACCGAGCGTCGTCTCCGTCTCAACGAGATGACGCCCGAGGCTTCTGTGGAGATCTCATGGATGGCCTCGGCGGTCCTCCCCACCAACGAACTTCTCCGGCGAGTGAAGGGAACGGTGGGGAAGTTGGACTACTCCATCGTCATCCCGCTCTGATCAGGGCGACGTGTCCCTGGTGAGTTTTCTGTTTCTTCCTCTGCTTCTGGTCTTCTTCTTCCTATCTCATACCCTTATCCCTTTCGTAGGGGTTACGAGGCTTCCAGACCGCTCGACCTCCGGTTCCGGAGGACGAGGCCAATAGAGAGGCGGCTCGGCTGGTGGCCGAGGAGAAGAAGAAGAAGGATGCAGACAAGAAGCAGGCCCGCAAGAAAATGCTGGCCCGCGACGCACTGTAGAAGCATCGTAGGGCGCAGGCGAGGGATGGGATGCTGCTGGAGGCCTCTCCCAACACGAATGTGATGACGACGACGATGATGACGACGACAACGACGACGACGACGATGATGATGATGAGGGGATGGAAGTCCGATTGGGATTTAGCCTCAAGGCTGGACTTTGGTCCGCACCAGCCTCGGCGGGCCCCTTTGGTGGCACGGTCTTGTACGCGCAGGGGCCAGCAGCGTCCCTGTCCGAGCTATGGGCATTAGCCAAGCCGGGTCCCACCCCCACAACCGTGGAAGATGCGGGGGGCATGGAAGAGCGGCCCGCCTCCCTGCCTCGGGGGGCTATCGTGGAGCCTGCGGAGGTGCAGGTTGACGTCCCTCCGTGGACACTTGCTACAGGGAATACGGAGGAGGGGCCCGTTACCCCACCCCATGTGGTCATCTCGGGGCAAGTGGCAGATTCGACCATTTTCCTGCCTCAGGCACCCGTTTCGAGGCCTACAGAGGAGAGGGTTGTTGCCCCTCCACCGTCGCCTGTGGCGGGGCGTCAGGGTCTGAGGAGCCGGAAACCGAGGCCGGTCGTCATGCCCCGTTCTGGGTAAGTCAGTGAACCATGAAAATAGTTTTCTCATGCGAAGCCCTTCTTTTCACTGACATCTTGTCTTGCTTTAGTACCAAGCGCCAAGCCCACGAACCGTCCTTCACTACTACCAAGGCGGTGAAGCATGGTGCTAGAACGTCGATTGTGGCCTCGTCTTGCCCCCACACCGCCCAGGAGATCGTCAGGGTGGCCCAGCCCGCCCCCGTGGTGTCGGCCGAGCCCAATACCACCACGACCGAGGCGGTTGCCACGGGCCTGACGTCGTTGATGGAGATAATCCCCATTTTTTCTGGGGCAGATATGGAGGCGAGGGATGTCGCACCGACAGTGGCGTCTCCCACGGTCTCTAACCTCTACACGCTTTCCTCGACATCCTCGACGCCGCGTGGAGCTCGGGGGCAAGGGTTACCAAGGAGGTTGGTCCCTTGGAGCGACCGGGGGAGTCATTCGAGGAGTACATCATCCCACCTCCTATCTCAAGGGGTGGCAGTGACCTCGTTCGCGCGGGGCCAAACCTCTTCGACATGGGGAGGGCCAACCCTAACGGGGATGTCCACCGAGGGCAACCCCTACTTCGTCCTTGACGACACGGAGGAGCGGGAGATGTGGGCGCAGCACCGGGCGATGACTCAGGTAAGGGGGTGTTTCCTTGTGTTAGGGATCCCTTATTCTCCATGGTGTCGTGATGTGACCTTCTTTCTTAGCAGACGCTTATGGCGAAGTCTATGTCTAAGTCGATCTTCGTTTGTCATGAACGCGACGTCTGGGCCATGCTGTAGTGCCATCAGGTCATGCTGCGTCGTGTTAACGAGCAGTTGGTGCTGAAGAGTGCCGAGGCGGTGGACTTGACGGTGGACATACGTCACCGCTAGATTATGTCAAAATCTTCTAGGAGCAGGTTGAAAAGTCATTTGAGTTGATTACTTGAAATCAATTCAAAGCTTGGGTGCTACACCCATTGGGTGCACCACCCAACAGACTTAGGAAAGCCTAGGGAAGAACGCTAAACTCAAAAGCGAACAGTAATGACCTTTGAGTTGATTACTCAAAATCAATTCAAAGCTCGGGGGCTACATCCATTGGGTGCACCTTCAGTGCACCCAACAGACTCAAGAAAGCCCAGTGAAGAATACTAAACTCAAAAGCAAACAATAATGGCCTTTGAGTTGGTTACTCAAAATAAATTCAAAGCTCGGGGGCTACACCCATTGGGTGCACCTTCGGTGCACCCAACGGACTCAGGGAAGCCTAGGGAAGAACGCTAAACTTAAAAGCGAACAATAATGACTTTTGAGTTGATTAATAAAAATCAATTTAAATCTCGGGGGCTACACCCAGGTGCACCCAATGGACTCAGGGAAGCCTAGGGAAGAACACCAAACCCAAAAGCGCTCAGTAATGACCTTTGATTTGATTACTCAAAATCAATCCAAAGCTCAGGGGCTTGTGGGGATGGATATCCCCTGGGTCCACATGCGTATGGAAACACGTCTGGGGCCACCTGGCAGACACCCCTAGGGTGTCCTACGGTGGGCTGGCCGAGAGTAACCAAGCGAAGCAAGCCCATTCTGATACAGCAAAGGCCCACGTCCGAGTTAGGCGCCATGAGAGCACGAGTATGTCGGGCGTGACGGTTGTTCCCACCCGACAGGTTGAGCCTCCGACGATAACTCGGGCGGATGAGTGCAGGAATTTCCTAAGATGTAGGAGGACGGTTCGATGCAAACCGAGAGATAGGCGAATGGATTATGTTTGTCATCTGTGCGGGGATAACTATCATTGGTCATGTATATAAGGCCAAGAGGTACCCCTACCATTTTCATCTTGAAAGGGAAATAGGATTAACCTTTTCCCAATATTAATTTTGGTGGTTGAATGCCCAATACAAATATTGGACTAACTAGTTTGCTCTAGATTATATGTTCTACAGGTGCATAAAGGTTCAACACAAACCAATTAAAGATTAAAGTTAGGGATCAAATTCAAAGGAGCAGAGAAACCGAGTGTGCTCTGGTTTGGCGCACCGGACTGTCCGGTGTGCCACCGGACAGTGTCCGGTGCACCAGGACCGTACAGAGTCCAACTAGCCACTCTCGGGTTTCTTTGGGCGCACTCCGCTATAATTCACCGGACTGTTCGGTGCACTAGCGGAGCAACGACTATCCAGCGCAACGGTCGACTGCAACGGCGCCCTGACGCGTGAATAGTGAAGAACAGTGCGCGCAGAGTCAGAGCCATAGTGTCAGGGGCGCACCGGACAGTGAACAGGACCTGTCCGGTGGCGCACCGGACTGTCCGATGCCGCTTGAAGACAAAGCCTCCAACAGTCGACTGCTCCAATACCCTAACGATTGGGTGATGTGGCTGGCACACCAGACAGTGTCCGGTGGCGCACCGGACTGTCCGGTGCGCCCATCGACAGCAGCCTTTCCCAACGGCTTGTTGGTGGTTGAGGGCTATAAATACCCCCAACCACCACAACTCCAAGCATCCAAGTTTTCTAAAGTTCTCATTCAATACAAGAGCTAGTGCATTCACTCTTAGACACAAATCAAAAAATCAAAGCCTCTCCAAGTGCCAAAATTCATTCCAACCACCTAGTGACTTGAGAGAGTGTTTGCTCGTGTTCTTTGCGCTCTTGTTGCTTGGATCGCTTTCTTCCTTCCTCATTCTTGTTCCAAGAGACTTGTAATCAAAGCAAGAGACACCAAGTGTGTGGTGGTCCTTGCGGGGTCTAAGTGACCCGTTTGATTAAGGAGAAAGCTCACTTGGTCTAAGTGACTGTTTGAGAGAGGGAAAGGGTTGAAAGAGACCCGGTCTTTGTGACCACCTCAACGGGGACTAGGTTCTTTAGAACGAACCTCGGTAGAACAAATCATCGTGTTCATCCGCTTTATTTCTTGGTTGATTTGTTTTCCCCTCTCTTTCAGACTCGGATTTAATTCTAACGCTAACCTCGGCTGGTAGTTTGTGCTTAAGTTTATAATTTTCAGATTTCACCTATCCACCCCCCCCCCTCTAGGCGACTTTTAATTGGTATCAGAGCCTGGTGCTTCATTAGAGTCTAACAACTCGAAGTGATGTCGGGAGGATCCGCCAAGAGGGAGATGGAAACCGGCGAGAAGGCCACATGCCACGGGAAGGCTCCATCAAGGGAGTCCGACTCCAAAGGGAAGGAGGGATCCCCTCCCCGCGTCAAGTCGCATCGGAGTGGCGACAAGAAGAAGAAGATGAATAAAGTGGTCTACTACGAGACCGACTCTTCGTCGCCCTCCACATTCGGCTCCGATGTTGTGTCCATCACTTCTAAGCGCCACGAGCACAAGAAGTATAGTAAGATGCCACTTCGTTATCCCCGTATTTCTAAGCGCGCTCCTTTACTTTCTGTTCCATTAGGCAAACCACCATATTTTGATGGTGAGGATTATTGTATGTGGAGTGATAAAATGAGGCATCATCTAACCTCACTCCACGCAAGCATTTGGGACATTGTTGAATTTGGAGCGCAGGTACCTACAGTGGGGGACGAGGGCTACGACTCGGACGAGGTCGCCCAAATACGACACTTTAACTCCCAAGCAACTACTATACTCCTTGCATCCTTGTGTCGAGAGGAGTATAATAAGGTGCAAGGGTTAAAAAGTGCCAAGGAGATTTGGGACGTCCTAAAGATCGCGCACGAAGGAGATGAGGTGACCAAGATTACCAAGCGGGAGACGATCGAGGGGGAGCTCGATCGATTCGTCCTCAACCAAGGAGAGGAGCGACAAACGATGTACAACCGGCTCAAGACATTGATCAATCAAGTGCGCAACCTCGGGAGCACAAAATGGGATGACCATGAAATGGTCAAGGTTATTCTTAGATCCCTCATATTTCGTAATCCCACTCAAGTTCAATTAATATGTGGTGATCCTAGATATAAGCTAATATCTCACGAGGAGGTAATTGGAAAGTTTGTGAGCTTTGAACTAATGATCAAAGACTCCAAACACATCGTCAACTTGGAGCAAGGCGGCACCTCCACACCCGAGGTGCAACCCGTCGCATTTAAAGCGACGGAAGAAAGGAAAGAAGAGTCTACATCAAGTAGGCTCCCCATCGACGCCTCCAAGCTCGACAATGAGGAGATAGCGCTCATCATCAAGAGCTTTCATCAAATCCTTCAATAAAGGAGGGGGGAGGATTACAAACCCCGCTCCAAGAGGGTGTGCTACAAGTGTGTTAAGCCCAGACATTTTATTGCTAAATGTCCAATGTCTAGTGATAGTGACAGGGGAGACGACAAGAGGGGGAAGAAGAAGGAGAAGAAGAAGTACTACAAGAGGAAGGGCGGCGATGCCCACGTATGTCGGGAATGGGACTCCGACGAGAGCTCCACCGACTCCTCCTCCGATGAGGATGCCGCCAACATCACCGTCAACAAGGGACTCCTCTTCCCCAACGTCGGCCACAAGTGCTTCATGGCAAAGGACGACAAAAAGAAGAAGGTACAAACTAGAACCACCCCCAAGTATATTACATCTAGTGATGAGGGTAGTTCTAGTGAAGATGGAGATGATCTCCTTACCCTTTTTGCCAACCTTAACATGCAAACAAAAAGAAAAATTAAATGAATTGATAGGAGCCATTCATGAGAAGGATGAACTTTTGGATAGCCAAGAGAAATTCCTTATTAAAGAAAACAAGAAACATGTTAAGGTGAAAAATGCTTATGCTCAGGAAGTAGAAAAATATGAAAAATTGACTAAGGAGCTTAGCGTGTGCCATGATTCAATTACCAATCTTAGAAATGAAAATGCTAGTTTAAATACTAAGATTGATAAATTGAATGAATCAATTTCTAGCCTTATAACTGAAAATGCTAGTTTAATTTCTAAAGTTAAAGATTTAAATGTTTGCAATGATTCCATTTCATGTCTTAGAGATGAGAATGCAATTTTAAATGCTAAGATAGAGGAATTAAAATCTTGCAAACCCTCTACATCTAGTGTTGAACATATTGATATTTGTACTAGATGTAGAGATGTTAATGTAGAAGCTATTCATGATCACCTTGCTTTAATTAAACAACAAAATGATATATAGCTCAATTAACTGCTAAAATTAATGAGCATGATTGAAAATGAAAAGTTTAAATTTGCTAGAAGCATGCTCTATAGTGGGAGACGCCCTAGCATTAAGGATGGCATTGGTTTCCAATAGGGAAGCAATGCCAAGCTTAATGCCCCTAAGAAATTGTATAACTTTGTTAAGGGCAAAACTCCCATGGTTTAGGATAATGAGGGCTATATTTTATATTCTGCTGATTATCCCGAACACAAAATTAGGAGAATTCATGCTAAGAAATCTCATTCTATTTATCACCATGCTTTTATGTATAAGAATGAGGCCTCTAGCTCTAGGCATTCTACTCATGTTAAAATGCCTAAAAAGAAAACTCCTACTGCATCAAATGAGCCTAATATTTCATTTAAGACTTTTGATGCATCTTATGTTTTAACTAACAAATAAAGAAAAATAGTTGTCAAATATGTTGGGGGCAAACACAAAGGCTCAAAGACTTGTGTTTGGGTACCCAAGGTGCTTGTTTCTAACGTAAAAGGACCCAAGACTATTTGGGTACCTAAGAACAAGGCCTAAGTTGTTTTGCAGGTTTTTGCATCCGGGGGCTCAAGTTGGATAATTTATAGCGGATGCACAAACCATATGACAGGGGAGAAAAGAATGTTCTCCTCCTACGAGAAAAACCAAGATCCCCAAAAGAGCTATCACATTCGGGGGATGGAAATCAAGGTTTGGTCATAGGACTTGGTAAAAATGCTATATGACCTGACCATTCTATTTTCAATGTTTTTCTTGTAGATTCTTTAGATTATAATTTGCTTTCTGTTTCTTAATTATGTAAAATGGGCTATAACTGTCTATTTACATATATATGTGTTACTATCTTTAAAAAAAGTGATGATTCAGTAGCATTTAAGGGAGTATTAGAGGGTCAGCTATACTTAGTTGATTTTAACAAAGCTAAACTCGATACTTGCTTAATTGCTAAGACTAATATGGGTTGGCTCCAGCATCGCCGACTAGCCCATGTTGGGACGAAGAATCTTCACAAGCTTCTAAAGGGAGAGCACATTTTGGGACTAACAAATGTTCATTTTGAGAAAGACAGGGTTTGTAGCGCATGTCAATCAGGAAAGCAAATTGGCGCCCACCATCCACACAAGAACATCATGACGACTGACAAGCCGCTCGAGCTACTCCACATGGATTTATTCGGCCCAATAGCTTACATAAGCATCAGTGGGAGTAAGTACTATCTAGTTATTGTGGATGATTATTCTCGCTTCACTTGGGTATTCTTTTTGCAGGAAAAATCCCTTTAAGCTCTCCGTTTACTTGTACCAATGGGGAGAAAATAAAATAAGGGCTCTCAGGTCTCTGTTTTTGGCGACTAATGCCAAAGGGGAGAAGATATTAAGCCCAAAACGAAAGGACCGCACCACCACCTAATTTTAAATTGTGTTTCGAAAATTTTTAATTGGTATATTTCAAATTGGTATGTTTAGTTTCAATTGGTATATTTAAAGATAGATTTTCAAAATTGGCATCTACTTCCAATTGGAATCTACTAAAACCCTCTTAAAAACTAAGAGGAGAATTTCATTCAGGGGGAGTTTTGTTTAGTCAATGAAAAAGCATTTGAAACAGGGGGAGAAATTTCAAATCTTGAAAATGCTTCTTGCAATCATATTCATATATACCTTTGACTACTTGCAAAAGGATTTTGAAAAGACTTTCCAAAAAGAATTTGCAAAAAACAAAACAAGTGGTGCAAACGTGGTCTAAAATGTTAAATAAAAGAAAGCAATCCATTCATATCTAGTGAAATTATAAATTGGTTTAATTCCAAGTAACCTATGCACTTACCTTATGCAAACTAGTTCAATTCTGCACTTATATATTTGTTTTGGTTTGTGTTGGCATCAATCACCAAAAAGGGGGAGATTGAAAGGAAAATAGGGTTAACCTTTTCCCAATATTAATTTTGGTGGTTGAATGCCCAACTCAAATATTGGACTAACTAGTTTGCTCTAAATTATATGTTCTACAGGTGCATAAAGGTTCAACACAAACCAATAAAAGATTAAAGTTAGGGATCAAATTCAAAGGAGCAAAGAAACCGAGTGTGCTCTGGTCTGGCGCACCGGACTGTCCGGTGCACCAGGACCGTACATAGTCCAACTAGCCACTCTCGTGTTTCTTCGGGCGCACTCCGCTATAATTCACCAGACTGTCCAGTGGACTAGCGGAGCAACGGCTATCTAGCGCAACGGTCGACTGCAACGGCGAACTGACGTGTGAACAGTGAAGAACAGTGCATAGAGTCAGAGCCGCAGTGTCAGAGGCGCACCGGACAGTGAACAGGACCTGTCCGATGGCACACTGGAATGTACGGTGCCGCTTGAAGACAAAGCCTCCAACGGTCGACTGCTCCAATACCCTAACGGTTGGGTGACGTGGCTGTCGCACCGGACAGTGTTCTGTGGCGCACCGGACTGTCCGGTGCGCCCATCGACAGCAGCCTTCCTCAACGGCTTGTTGGTGGTTGAGAGCTATAAATACCCCCAACCACCACAACTCCAAGCATCCAAGTTTTCTAAAGTTCTCATTCAATACAAGAGCTAGTGCATTCACTCTTAGACACAAATCAAAAGATCAAAGCCTCTCCAAGTGTCAAAATTCATTCCAACCACCTAGTGACTTGAGAGAGTGTTTGCTCGTGTTCTTTGCGCTCTTGTTGCTTGGATCGCTTTCTTCCGTCCTCATTTTTGTTCCAAGAGACTTGTAATCAAAGCAAGAGACACCAAGTGAGTGGTGGTCCTTGCAGGGTCTAAGTGACCCGTTTGATTAAGGAGAAAGCTCACTCGGTCTAAGTGACTGTTTGAGAGAGGGAAAGGGTTGAAAGAGACACGGTCTTTGTGACCACCTCAACGGGGACTAGGTTCTTTAGAACCGAACCTCGATAAAACAAATCACCGTGTTCATCCGCTTTATTTCTTGGTTGATTTGTTTTCCCCTCTTTTTCGAACTCGGATTTAATTCTAACGCTAACCTTGGCTTGTAGTTTGTGCTTAAATTTATAATTTTCAGATTCCGCCTGTCCACCCCCTCTAGGCGACTTTCATATCTCACCTCAGCCCACCATTCTCAAAAGTCCACAACTTGTAATCTCATCCCAATACCAAAACCATCGCAGGACGTAGGGTGTTACGCCTCTCGCATGGCCCAAACCTGAACAAGCTTGTGTGTTTCTCCTATCGTGCCACCGCACGAACCATCGAGTCACGATCGACGACGCTGTCCTGCCCTAAAAGCATCACGAGGGTTACCCCGTGGTGTGCGGTCGGGTAACAAACACCGACACGGGTCAGCCCTTTCCTCTTGCAGGTTTGGTCGTCAGAGACGCAGGCGACCGTTCCGTCTCGCTAGGTTACTCGGTGGGGACTTGACCATCTGTCCCGCTTCGTTGGGTTGTTCGGCAGGTCTTGGTCGTCCATCCCGTCTCACTGGTTTGTTTGATGGGGACCTTGGTCGTCCATCCCGTCTTGCTGGTTGCTCGATGAGGTCTCCTTAAGATACTCGGTTCCTTGGTACTCGTCAATTTTCGCATTCGATTTTAATATAGATATCAAATATATGTATGGGAATTCAACTTTTAATAGTTTTCTCTATCCAACTATAGATTTGTATTCAACGAAACCGTGGAATATCCAACACTATCTATACTCGTAAAAAAATTCGACCAAACAATTTAAAATGTATTTTTATCACTAACAACAAATGATTTTAATTTTAAAAACGCTACCAGGAAAAATTATGTACATTATTCAGAATACTACACAATGTTAAATTTAATTTAATTTTAAAAGGCTAATTATAAACACATTAGATTACCTATGTAATAAATACGTTATATTTATATGCATTAATGTATTTATTTTTATTGCTAAAGAATATATTTCATTTATTAATCAATATATGCTTATAACATATATATATATATATATATAATATAGTTATAATTTACTTGTAATATAAATTTTTACTGACTATAAATTCGTCGATGAAACAAAATTGTTATATATTACAGCACTATGTTCCAAGATGGAAACTGAAATTTAAACTATTTATTTTGTATTCGTATTATTCTATATTTGTATCTGATATTACCTTCGTTCTCGAATATTTATCACTGACTTATTTATTTTTAAACTAAACCACGACAAATAAAAAAGAATAAAAAGAATGGATGAAGTAGTATTTATACTCGTATTCTAGTTAAAATTATTTGTATATGATAATATTTATAAGATCCCTCGTTGGAGTTGAATTTCATTTTAATAATTATAATTTAGATAAAACTAATTAAGTTCATATATTTATATATGTAATATATTTGTATATTATCCTAAATCATATGAAATATATAGTTATATACTATATTTATGTTATTGCGAAACAAGTAGAAGAGTGTGCTATAAGTTGTGCATCGGAAAAATAGCATGTAAATCTATAGAATCAGTTTTCATCTCTTACCCATAAATTTAAGATAGGCTTGTATGATAACTTTGGAAAGCGGTGGAATGTCACATTTAAAAAAAATAAGCTATTCCATTAGTAAGATTCTAATTCCTCAAAATGAAAGGAAATAAATAGGATTTAATAGTATTCAAAGAATATGATAAATAATAACATTCGAATTCCAATTTTATTCCTAAAATTCTTTTGAAAAAATGGAGAAGAAGCCACATCTGGGCAAGTGCGGGGGTCGTGGAGGGTTCCCGATCCTTCCTTTCCCACTTCCCCTTTTTTGCCCGCCCGCTACCCAACCGCCGCCGCGGTTCTCGCTGCCAGCGACGGACGGGCCACACCGCGCAGGGGCTCAGCCCCGCCACCCACCTTAACCCCGCCGTCGGGAGGCGTCGTCCCCGGCCCGGCCCGGCCCGGCCCGGCCCTCGCCCTCTACTGCAACTGAACTGGCGCGTAGACCTGTCCCCGCCACGAGATCGTTCCGCCCTATGTCGGTGAGTTACCCAAGCTTGCTCCGGTGTGCGGGGCTTACTCACTGCTGCGGCAGTTTGAATTGAGAACCCTGATAACCTCCGGTCTCAGGCGCGCCCGCTTCGTGGCGCTGCTGCGGTGCTCCCCTACTTACCGCGCTCCACCCGCCTCTAATGTGATTACTGATTAGGCTCTTAGTATCCAGCGTGCAGGCGCAGCCGGGTAGGCTCACTTTATCTGCCTTCGGTGCATCCTGGCTGGCTGCACGGGTGTTCTCTATAATCAGTGCCCCGACTCGATCCCCATGCCCTGCATCCCGGATACACTGGTGTTTCCAGGGGGAGGGGCTGTCTTGGACACACTGCTGTTCCAGGGGTTGTTTCTGGACCAACTGAGTTCATGTGTTGCAACTGAGCTTCTAGCCATGCTTCCTGCCAGTGGCGGATCCTGGATTCATAAGAGCATCTCTAGTAGTTGCCTAAAGAATTCCCTAAACAAGAAATTTGGAGAGTTTTCATAAAATCTCCTCTCCAACAGCTCCTTAAATCAACTTGCTAAATTTACTAAGTTACTATCCCAGCCAATTTGGTCTGTACATGTAGCAACTAGTTTCCCACTCCCGAAGAGCCGACTCGCGTCTTTTTTCGGTGCCTTCTTCACGCGCTGGCCTTGCGCCCACAAACCACTCGCGCCATTTTTTTTTCTCTTCTAGCCAGATTCCACCCGAAGGCCATCGTCCCCGCCGCCGGTGCCTAGCCTTGCCTTCCTCGACGCCTCCGCCTGAACCCTGTCTGCCTGGCCTCCTCCGCGACACCACCGCTTGGATCCTGTCGACAGGTATTTCAGCTCTGCCCCCAGGCCATCGTTCGTCGTCCCTGCCGCTTGACCCCATCCCCTCCGCTAGTGCCTAACTTTCCCTTCTCTGACGTCTCAGTCTGGTTCTCATCCGCCTGGCATCCTCCCCAAACCACCACCTGGTTTCGTCGGCTGGGTTGCACAGCCCCCCAGAAAGCAATGAGATAACCCGTCTGCCCATTCTACACTTTGGTTGAATGTTTTTTTGCCCCCTTTAAACTTAAGTTTTGTATATGCTAGTGAACAATGCCACTCAAGCAGGGGCACGCACGTTCTGATTAAGTGGCTACTTAAATAAGAAAACAAAAGAACATGTTTTTCATGTCATGTAGTATATTAAAAAAATGTGAAGCGCCCCTGTTTCTAAGGTCATTACAGAAACATAAGAACATGATTTATCTATTTCTCAGGTCATTACAGAATGTGAAGTGCCTCCCGAGAAAATTACAAAAAAGGACTCTAGTTATTTAGATCCGAAAGGAAGGAGACCTAGATGGGGTTTTTTTTATCAATTATGTTCTTGGTGATGTTTGAACTGAACTCGTTTTCAGACTGAACTAACTTGGCTACTTTAAGCTCAAATTTATAGTAATTCCAAAGGTTGTATTCGTCTTTCGCATGAGGCTGCTGGCGGCGCAGGAATAAATGGGCCCACCAAAGATTCAAAACAGTTTTAGCTTCCTAAATATCAGCAACTGTTGGAGACCGATCCTTTTTTTACTCGTAAAACAAATTTAGCAGCTTGGTAAACATCAATTTAAGGAGCTATTATTTAGACAACTACTGGAGTTGCTCTAAGGAGCCTAGGCTAGTCTATGACCAACCAATAACTACGAACAACTGCATATATACAATGACATGCATAAATTTGTTCGACGCCGACAAATATTTTTCTGAATGTATTACCTAATACGTATGCAAACATTTAAAATAAACTATAAAGAGATAACAAAAAAGTGTTCACAAAAATAGAAGATATTAAATGGTTTGCATTCCAAGATGTAACGATAGATAATATATCATAATTCATAATAGGTTGGATTGGTCCTTCAATTTGTATGATCTTCTAATTCGGTCTATAATTTGAGGAGGATACTCACATATTTGTAACAAGGCTTCATGTCCCAATCACTTGATGTCAATATAAAAAAATATTGAACAGTCTAAATCTTCCGGACTAACAAGTAATAACACTACAATACTATAATTAGTTAATAAGAACAAAAATGCACATTACATAAGTTTAGATTGAGAAATTGAGAAACGATAGCAGTGTTGGGCTGGGAGCGTCACGTAATTTGCATGTCACGTTTGGGCCACGGTCTTTTCCTAGGTCTGGACCGTAAGTCCATGATCAGAAGCAGACCCACGAGGAGACAGATCAACAAGCTGTTGATGTCCACTTGATCCTGTGCAGAAGTGGCATCACTTGATCCACCTATGCACGATCGATGTGCAGCACCGGCACAAACCAGAGCCCGGGCACACGCCCGCCCTGCCCAGGAGCTCTATCCGCCTCTGCTTCCTGCCTATTGCCATTGGTTGCGATGCTGGGTTCTGGTCGTAGTAGTTATGATTGCCTGGTATCCTACGTACATTGTCAGAACCATTTTGTATTGGCCAGTGATCCTTTATCTAGGTGTGTTTCTCTCTTGAGCGCTCTTTTTTTTTGCCACTTGTGGATTTATGGTGCTTGGCAGTTTCTCCCCTTTATCACTAGTAACTGTACACGAGGTTGGTTGGGTGTGAATGGAATCCCACAGACATGTTTGATTTGCTAAAATCGCAGTACACACACAGACATATCTACAAAACAAACATACATGTTAACTCCCATGCATGATTTGCTAAAATCACAACACTTTACACGTGATAATTGATATGTAATTCCATATTATTTCAAATAAGACAGGCAAAACATGTTCATTACTTTTGATGTTGACACCATATATGGTTATGAATTGTCTTATCGATGTTTGCTTGGCCATGGGATTTAACAGGCCTATGTGGTGTGTAGATATGTAGTAGTGTATATCGTGTTTGTTCATTGCAGAACCAGTTCACTTTACCTTTGCACATTTGTCGTTACATTTTTTTTTTTGTAATCGAACTTCAGGTGAAGATGCTCTTTGCATAGCTCAAGCTGCAATCTGATGGACTCTGATGACAAGAAGTTTGGAAATGGTAGGGTTTGACTAAGACTCACATAAATGAATGAAATGCACCATGGGTCCTTAAACTATTGCTGCATTGTCATCTAAGCCCATGAACTCTGAAATTTATCATCCGGATCCTTCAACTTTTCAAGTGGTTCATTTTATGGTCACTCTAGGTCCAACCATGGACTTGAATTTACACTTCAAACGAATCACTTGAAAAGCCGGAGGACCTAGCTGATTACTTTGAGAGTTCATGGACCCAAATGGAAATATGGGGGAAGTTTACCCCCCCCCCCCCCCCCCCCCCCCTGGTTCATTTGACTCTAAATATTTATTTGGTGGACAAGCAATTTTCAGAGATGAAATTGTTAAAATGGGTATGGGTGGTTATCTTTTGTTGGGGTCTTATTTCCTGATCACCAGGTGCATATACAACATGGTATATCATAGTTTGCCTCCAAGTTACCATTATCAGTATTATGCCAATCAAGTAGCACTATCTGAAATTTTGATTGTGTGGCTGGTATTATCAACCAGAATGGTTGGTTAATGGTTAGTGCTGGAAAGGAACAAAAATGAATCTGTTTGATGGAAGCAGGTAAGTATTATTTGTGATCCCTATGTTTCCCAGTTCCCCTTCTATGCCAATTATTCAGTATGCAAATCTGAAATGCTAAATCCTAATTCATGTGGGCACAAAGCAACAGAGTTATATTAGTATCACAGCTTGCTTGATTATTAGTTATCGTCATTAGTTTGCAAAAAAATTAGTAATAATTATATGCTTGGAATTTTAAATTCAAACTTCTGGTGCTGATTCTTTTGCTAGTTGAGGCCAGTATGTCTTGTAGTCAGCTGTTTACTACAGTTCTTTTTACAATGGCAAATTTTTAACTGTTTTATTTACTTATTTACAGTTCACAATGCGTTAGTTGGAACTTGGACGGTTAATATTTTGTGTCATAGTGCACATAGTTGTTTTATGAGCCGCATTACTGCATCTAATGTCTATTGTATGCTAGATTAAATTTTGTATCATAGATATATCAGTGCACCTATCTTTTCTGAAACCTTATTTGTCTGTTATGTGGTTGATTGATAATACGATCTCTGTATTTCAGGGCCAAGGGAGCTCACTGGTGCTGTTGATTTGATCAGCCACTACAAACTGCTGCCACACCATGATTTCTTTTGCAAGAAACCTTTGCCGCTGGCAATATCAGATACACATTATCTTCACAATGTTGTGGGAGACACTGAAATTCGCAAAGGAGAAGGAATGGAGTTAGATCAACTTGTTCATAATGCATATCTGAGGGATAAACCTGCTTATATTCAGCCCTTTGATATGGAAACTCTGGGGCAAGCGTTCCAACTTCGAGAAACAGCTCTTGTGGATTTGCCTTCTGTAAGATCCTTTCTAGTATCTCACTTCTCTTATGACATTGTTAGATTTGCTCATTGTACTGTTTATAACATATACCATATCAACAGACTGAAAAAGGTATACCGACTATTTCGGGTAAACCAAAAAGTGAGTCCAAGGACAAAGAGAAGAAGCATAAAAGGCACAAAGACAAAGACAAGGAACATAAGAAGCACAAACATCGGCATAAGGATCGGAGTAAGGACAAAGATAAAGACAAAGACAAGGATAAGAAAAAAGATAAAAGTGGCCATCATGAAAAGGTTAGTCCATTTTCTGTATGGTCAAAAACTCTGAATAGCTTCATTTTAAACCATATATACCTTTTGATGGACAATGCTCACCATTTGTATCAGAAGAGGAAACATGAGGGAACAGAAGATTCAGTAGATGTGCATAAGCACAAGAAGAGTAAGGTAGCACACTGCTATTATTTTCTTGCTGATACAATAGCTTTCATAGAGAAAATTTGCCTCTTTGTTTTTAACATGGATGATCAACTTACGGCAGCACAAGAGCTCCAAAACCGATGAGATGGGGAATGGAGTTAGTTAACACTTCCTAGCTCTACCTCCAATCCTTGTAATTTGCTGTTAAAACTTAAAAGGAGACAGACGGTCTCTGCTATCAAAACCCTGTGCAGAATAGTGGTACGCTTCTTTACTTCCCTTTTAGATTCAGTTTGCTTTTCGTGTAACTTTTTTAGATTCTGTTATTCCGTGGTATCTGCCTTGGATAGCTTGTCTTATTTGGGTGTTTTTTGTCTGCCGATGCAAATCTTTTAGCTAGAGGTTCATTGTTAACTTGTGTCTTTAGGCATGTTTGGTTGAGCTGTGGCTTTTGAAAAAGCACGTGTGAGCTGTTGGTCATGAAAACGCTGGAGTCTGGCATGTGAAAAAGTCAAAACTGTTTGGTTGAACAGGTGTAGCTTCTGGAGAAACTATTGAGAGGACCCCACATGTCATTCATAGTTCTCCCCACTCAACTCTCCCTCTCTCACTAATAAGAGGACTATGCTCGGTAGCTTCTTCCTTCCAGTTCGTGCACTGGGAGGGGCGTCGAGGGCCATGCCTGGGGAGGAACTGCCAGCCTACGAGCGTCGGCCTTGCAGCCACGGTCGGCGATGGAGTGCTGCATCTGTGAGGAAGTCAGGATGCACTCGCTCACATGCGGTGGAGGCTCCCCTGCCAAAGGCATGGTCGGCCGGTCGGGAGAGGACGGGTGCGGAGGGAGGCTCGCACCTGTTAAGTCCTCTATGTTGGAGGATAGGGGCGGGGAAAGGAGAGGGCGAGGGGTGGCGTGCGCCCGCCGCTGTCGGTGAGGCCTCCTGGCAGAGGCCATGGAAGGGGGAGGTGTGCGCCCGTCGACAAGTCCTTCCAGGTGGAGGTTAGGGGTGGGGCAATTAGAGGAGGGGGGCGGGTGGAGGCGCTGTCCTCTGGCTCTCGCTGGCGAGGCCTCCTAGGCAGAGGTCAGGGGTAGGTGGGGGGAGGATAGGGGTGAGGGGAGGTGTTCACACCCATCAGCCGTTGTCGTTGAGCCCTCGTGCTGTGGACGACATGCTGTGGTGGTGGAGGATGTCAGGACGATGACGTGGTGGAGGCCACACTTTCTTTCTCATGGAGAAAGTAATAGAGAAAAACAGATGAAATGGTACACAACATAACCAGTAGCAGGTGGGTAATTTTCATGAAAAGTTGGAATGAAGACGGGTGAAGTATTAGTTGGAATGAAGACGGGTGAAGTACTAGTCAATAACTTCTTTTGTTTGTGAATTTGGGTGAAAACTGAAAACCAACCCCTGGCTTCTTTGGGAAGCCAAAGCAGGTTGAAAAACCCAACCAATTGAGACCTTAAGCCATTTTAAGAGGCGAAATTCCTATTTTCTAACATTAGTCTCATCTGATTTTCAGCTTCATCTCTACAATATCTAAATATGCAATGGCATTGACAGCTACTCAGATTCTATGTTGGGCTAATTTGGTGACCAGGGAAATGGAGGGGATCCATGGGGTGAATAGCAAGGCCCATGGATCCCCTCCATTTCCACCAAACCAGTAGGGTGTGTTTGGTTTCAGGAATGAGGTGGTCCATCTTCTCATTCACTTTTTTATTTGGTTTGTGGAACCCAACCAATTAGGACCTTAAGCCATTTTAAGAGGCGGCATTCCTACGAGCTAACATTAGTCTCATCTGATCTTTAGCTCCATCTCTACAATATCTAAATATGCAATGGCATTGACAGCTACTCAGATTCTATGTGGGGCTGATTTGGTGACCAGGGAAATGGAGGGGATCCGTGGGGAGGAATCCCCCTTGCTATTCACCCCATGGACCCCCTCCGTTTCCCTGGTCACCAAACCCGGTAGGGTGTGTTTGGTTTCAGGAATGAGGTGGTCCATCTTCTCATTCACTTTTTTTTATTTGGTTTGTGGAATAGAATGAGTTGATCCATCACCACCCCATTCCTCACAAGCTAATAATTAGATATACACGAGGAACAAGTTGATTCCACTGAAATTTATTTTATGAATTCATCATGCATCACCTCATGAACCATAGGGTGACTCCACAAACCAAACTCACCATTAATTGAACTGTTCATTAATTAGTTGCTCGTGCATTACAACAGTTTGTATACATTATATAGATAGACCTTGCTTAAATGAGATAATTATTCGGTCACCATATAGATTCTCAGAATACACCAAAAAGAGACAACCGGGAACCAGGATAGGCTCAACACATGCACCAGCAGTCGGCGCGCCTCCGACGCCTCACACGGATCTAAACACACGGCGATACGGTTCTGAGGTCGTATCACACGGATCGGGCTGCGTCTTTGGTGCACCTAGGATTTCACCCTAGAGATATCGTGCGACAATGTGGCGAGGAAAGAGGCGGAGACGATGAGCAGCGAGGTATGTGGTGTGGGGTGAGACAAGATGAAGTTTTTTCTCTTATTTTTTTCCACGCTCGCGAGATTAGGGATGGTGATGGAGTTGTTGGACTATAGATGGTCAAATGGCTCGTGCCTGACGGGCTAGCTCGAGACACGAGCCATTTAATAGTGTCGAGGCCCGACACGTGAACCGTGTCATGCCTAGGCCTCCTTGTCGACCCCGCAACAATTTTAATAGTGCATTGAGAGACCCCACTGTTAATAGTGTGTTGAGTTGTCACTGGTATGCTGCGATCTCAACTAAAACCGAGCCATCGTGATTTCTTTCTGTAATAGAGCCAGAGAAACAATAATATTAAGGTCCAAAGTGCATTGAATAAACACAACAATGTTGATATCTGGTTTTAAGCCATCAACAAACCTATTCACAATAGTTGACACACTAAACAAAGGATTGTGAACAAGTATTTGGTGCATAAGTGTGTCAAATTCATCTTGTACTTAGAGACACTGTTCGACTGCCTAACATAAGAAACTGTCGGATACGGTGGTTATGTTGGTCTCTCTCAAATCTAGCATAAAAAAATGCATAGAATTTAGGACAATGAGTCTGTCTATAAGACCAGGATCCACAGACTGAAGCCAAAAGGCTGCCGAGCCCACAAAATATGACAACAATTTTCACCCATAACTGATGGGCCACAGAAAAAACTTAAAAGTACGACTCACATTTTGTCTTCCACATTTTTGGATGGTGGCCATCAAATTGAGGGAAACTCAATTGAGGCAAGACAACAACCACATGTGGAGGATAACTAGTAGAAGTGAATTAGACTGACGCGGTATAAAAGTTAAAGCAAAACCCTGAGGTAGGAACGAGTCCTGTGATCGGACCTGTGGAGTTAGAGTGGTGACCACTTCAAAACCAGAACTCCGGTGAAACTTGGAAGCGTCCAGATCACTAATCCCATAGCTGTTCGTTGCCCCGCATTCGCGCTGAGTGAGGAATGCGGCACTAATGTTTTTAGTGTTGCGATCGAAAATCTTGAGGGCATCCCGAAAAGCCACCAATTCTTCCACTTTGTCGGCCAACTGTGCCACCTCAACGAGCAGATGGTCCAGTGCCACATTCACTTGGGGCTTCCATGCTACCAATTTCCGCACGACCGCGATATTTTCTTCAAGAGTTTTTTGATCAATTTGTTCTGACTCTGCGTATTTTGTAACAAAGTGGTGAGATCTGCGATATTACGCTCCATAGCCTCCGATTGTTTTTGACCACGAGTCTTGAATTGAGGGCGACGACGGTAGTCAGGAAGGTCTGCCGGGATTGGCCTGAATAATCTGCTTTTGTATCTTTGGGCTAGTCAAAGTGCAATTACCTGGAGCGTTGTTAAGAACATACTTGTTGGCCTCTTCACTATTTACAACAAGAAATTTCAAGATTTCAATAAAGTTTCCTCTGTTGCTAGACTCTTCACTTTCATCATGTCCACGGAATGACAATCCTTGATGCAAAAGAAACTTGAAACATCGAAGTGAATATGTCAACCTTATCTTATAAAGATTGCGATCATCATCACTCCACTTCTCAATTTATTATCAATTGCTGCATTAGGATTTATAAAGCCAAGATATTTCTCTTCGTCTGTCTTATGTGACATAGAGCCCACATGTTTTAGAAGTGCTTCAGACCTTTATTCCAATTATTCCAACCATCTGAAGTAAATGCAGAAGTCCCTTTGCCCTTATTTGCTTTACTTTTGAATAAGTAGCACATAAAGCAAAATGCAACATCTTGACACTATATTCAATCCAAGGAAAATTTTGAAACCACACAAAATTAAAATGGCGATCTCTATCTCCAATTTTCCTATTTGGGAATTCATGTGCATATGGTTGAAATGGACCTCTAAGAATATATGCTCTTCGAATTGCATCGTGATCATTAGCATGGTAACTTGCAATAGGTTGTCTTTCACCTGGATCATGCGGAAGACGACTGACATCATAAAGTGTTGGCGGTGCAGATGGCATTGGATTCACAATTTCTTCATTTATCCTCTCTTCCTATTGTTCTTGAGGTGTCGACGCTTGAGTAACATCCGGAGATAAAGAAGAAGCAATAAACTTCTGTTTCTTTGCATCATGATTACGAAAAAGAGAGGCAATATCTCCCTGCTTCTTTATATTTTATTCACTACAAAAATAATGGTAGTGAATCAACAATCAATAAGACAAAAATCAACAACAATATATATAGACACACACATTGCGTTAGACAAAATTCAACAAAAAATGGAACCACCAGTTTCGTAAACTGAAGCGTAAATGGTATAACCCAGCGGTTCCTGTTACCGTCTAGTACTCGGGCGATTGGGCGATAGAGGATCCGTCGGAGCGGTCGCCGGAGACGGACAGGAAGCCAGGTTGCCAGTCGCCAGGAACAGCCGCACAGGCGCAAGAACGATCGTCTTGTGGCCGGCTGGCCGCGCAGGAAGCCAGCCGCCAGGAACAGTCGTCTTGTTGTGGCCTTGTGGTTGTGGGAACTGGGAAGCCAAACGATCGGAGAGAAGTTGGAACGGCCGTCGGGCGTCGGCCGAACGGGATGGCCGGGTGGGGTCCCCGGTGGGTCCACCCCTGCCTGGAGAAGGTCAGGTACTAGAGGGCACCGGTCAGGCTCCGGTAGGACGTCGCGTCGGTAACCGGGGGCCCGTCGTTTTCAGAGAGCTTCGCTTGAGTGTCAACAGGCGTGGAGCAGGGCTTGCAGTCAGACATGCCAGCCTGCTCCAGTGTGTCGATGGTGTACTGGCGCTGGTGGAGGAAGAGACCCCGAGGCCAGCGCTCGGCGGTGATGCCGAGGAAGTGGTGAAGCGGCCCTAGGTCCTTCATTGTGAACTCCCGCTGAAGGGCGACAATCGTACGCTGTAGGAGGTCGGCGGTGGATGTTGTGAGCACATTGTCGTCGACGTAGAGCAGGAGGGAGACAGTGTCGCTGCGTCGGTAGATGAACATGGAGGTATCCGACTTGGCCTCGACGAAACCGATGGAGGCCAAGTCCGAGGTGAAGCGACTGTACCACGCTCGCGGCGCCTGCTTGAGGCAGTATAGGGAGTGGTTCAGTCGACAGACCAGATCCGGACGAGCAGCGTCGACGAAGCCGTTGGGCTGGCTGCAGTAGACAGTCTCCGTCAGAGTGCCGTGGAGGAAGGCATTCTTAACGTCGAGCTGATGTATCGCCCAATCTCGGGAGAGGGCGAGGGAGAGGACGGCGCGAACGATGGTGAACTTGATGACGGGGCTGAAGGTCTCGTCGTAGTCGTCCACTCCAGGGTGCTGGGTGAAGCCCCGAAGGAACCAACTGTCCTTGTAGCGATCGAGGGACCCGTCCGAGGTCAGCTTGTGGCGAAAGAGCCACTTTTCGGTGACCACGTTGGTGCTTGGTGGACACGACACCAGGTCCCAAGTGTGGTTGGCCAGCAGGGCGCATACTCCTCCATAGCCCGACGCAAGTGTGGGTTGGCGAGGGCGGTGCGAACGGAGGAGGGGACTGGGGAGAAGTCCAGAGGAGTGGCAGTCATGTCAGCGACCATAATCAGCCGGTCGACGGGGCGAAGAACGCCGACGACGCGACGAGTCACCATCGGGTGGATGTGTCTGGGGTCGCGGTGAATGGCGACCGAGTGGTACATAGGCGGCTTAGTGCGGGCCGTCGGTACTTCGGGGGGCAGGGGGGCGGGCATGGTCGGCTCATGGCGGTGATGGGCGACGACGGGGTCGGCGAAAAGAGATACGCTCGTCGACGGGCCTAGGTCAGTGGGCGTCGAGGGAGTGGCGCGCCCACGATGGTAAACGAAGGCGAGGTCCGCAAAGCGGCCCGTGGCCGTCGACGGGGTCACGAATGGCGTAGGTGTGGTCGTCGGGGCCGAGCGGGGCGTAGGTGTGGTTGACGGTTCCGCACGTGGCGTAGGCGGGGTCGATGGGGACACGCGTGGCACAGGCAGGGTCAACAGGGCCGCACACGTGGGAATAGGCGCGAGCGGAGGCGTGGAGGCCACGTGTGGTGCGGGCAACAGCGCAAGGCAGGGCGCCTGGGGTGGAGGGGGAACCAGATCAGACTCAAGGAGGGAGACGAGATCGGTGGGTGGGGAGGAGCCAACAAGGGGAGACACATCTTCGTCGAAAACGACGTGACGAGAGATGAATATGCGGTGGGTGACGAGGTCAAGACAGCGATACCCCTTATGGTCAGGGGAGTAACTGAGGAAGTGACAGCGAGTAGATAGCTTATAGGGAGCGGTGGCGGAAGTGTTGGGATAGCAGGCACAACCGAACACGCGAAAGTGGTCGTAGGAGGGGGCTGTGTCATACAGGGTAAAGTGGGGAGCCCGACCGTTCTGGGTAGAGGTGTAGGGACACGAGAGTAGCAACTGGATGCCATGGGTGAGGAAGGAGTGAGAGGCGTTGTTGTCGAACTCGCGACCATTATCACACTGGAGGGCACGGACTAGGCGACATGATTGGTTGGAGACCCAAGCGAAGAAGTGGGTGAGGGTGGTGAATGTGTTGGACTTCAGCCGAAGTGGACAAGTCCAAAGGAAATGGGAGAAGTCGTCTAGAATGACCAGGTAGTATTTGTAATTAGAGAGGCTGAGGACAGAGGAAGTCCAGAGATCATTGACAAGATCATAGGCTTGAGCAGCCTGGGACGTGGAAGTGGAAAAAGGAAGACAAGAGTGACGATCGAGTTGACAAGCATGATAGCGGCGCTCAGAGGAGGCTCAAGTATAGGCGATATCTGAGCAGCTAGAAAGCTGGGACATCACGTCAGGTCCAGGTTGCCCGAGACGACGATGCCAGATGGTGGAGGTAGTAGTAGTAGCAAGAACGAGGGGGGGGGGGGGGGGGGGCTTTGCTGGTGGGGGAAGTGAATGGCGAGTGAAGAGAGTAGAGGGGGTCGAAGCTGTCATAGGCACAGCTAGCGAGCACGACACGAGCGGGAAGGTGGCATATGGTGAGCCCCTAGGGATCAACTCCATAGAACAATGGTTGTCACTAGTGAAGCGATGAACCAAGAGATGGGAATGAGTCAGACCGGGAGCAATAAGGACGTCGTTAAGGTAGAATGGTCCCGAAAGAACCGATGCACCTACTGAGGTGACCGGGAGGGTGGAACCGTTGCCCACAACGATGGAGGGAGGATGTGAGGGGTGTGGTGGATGAGGGTGGAATAATGAGCTAGTGGTGGGAGTGGTGTGGAAGGAGGCTCCGGAGTCGACCACCCAGTCGGTGGGAGAGGGTGGTGAGGCCACGAGGTGCGCGGAGAGGGCTAGGGGAGGTGCTCTGACAGGGCCACTAGGAGGGGAGGGGGACAACGAAGGCTCGATTGCCAGGGAGGTGATCGCAACACAGAGGGAGGCAATAGGTCCGGGTACGTGATGGCCGACCTGGGGGTGGAGCTCGACGCAGTCACGGAGAACAGGGTTCATGGCCTGATCAAAGGACAGGAAAATACCCCGGACAAGGTGGCCGTCGTGAAGGAGGACACGCACAACGACAACGCCGGAATTGGGTGGAGCCGAAGGCACCAAGGGTGGTGGGATACCGTAGGAATCGACTGGAGCAGCGACCTATGGTGGAAGAGTAGCAGGAAAGGGGGTCAGGAGATCGGGAGCCGCAAGGGCTACTTGCGGGGGAAGCGGAGGCACGACCATGGAAGTGGAGCCGAGGGCGCGGGTGCGCGGGTGAGGGACGCTGGCTGCGTGACTAGCGATGAGTCGTGGCGCAGAGGAGACCGGCGAACGGACAACGGCAAGGGACGCCCTAGGGCCAGCAGAGCACGCGCGCCTCCAGGTGGAGGGGACGGGCGGCGTAGATATCTCGCCGGGTTGTGGAGGGGAGAGGGCAGGGGTGGTGGCTGTGGGAGGAGGGAGGGAGGAGAGAGAAACTAGGCTATGGTTCCAAGTTGGAGAATGAAACCCTAACCCTAACTAGGTTGGGAGTATGTATATATATATATATATATATATATATATATATATATATATATATATATATATATATATATATATATATGGTGAACTCATGAGCATGTCATATATCATGGTGTGATTTTCTCTGGACCATAGTACAGCAAATTGATACGGAGCATAGTGTAATGTTTCTGAAAATACTGGCGTGCTCAATGCTTGTTTATGGTACCATAAGCAAACATGTCAAACTCAATCAAGTCTTAACAATCGGCACTTTTACAAAATACAGTCAATACTAAATCAGTGCATTCCGAATCCTATGCTGATTTTTATGTTTGTTTGTATGGTGCAGGGTATCATGAATGGGAGCTCTTATTTTTGCAGATTCCATTGTGAAGAGAATTGAATTTGTTAATATAGGTCTAATCCTTCCAACTGAGCAAATCAACTGTGTTCCTCCCTGAAGCATTGGTTGTAGACTTGTAGGGTGCGCTTGAAAGGATGTGCAATGAGATTGTTTCGATGTAGCGTGCATGAGTACCCTGAGTAGCTGTGGATGGTTATACAGTTTGTGGTCTAGGGATGTGTAGTGAGGGCAGGGAATTGGGAATAATTTCGTGCCCCCATCGACCTTGATTTGTAGGGTAGGTTGATTTACTGTTTAACCACTAGCAAATGTTGGTAGCCAGTTCCAAGTTCATTTACTCCACGGCAACTGTGCTTTCGTGTGCCAATAACCGGAGTTGATCCACATGTAATGAATTGGTGTCAAATTGACGATCCTGTGTTACAAAGTATGGTTATTGTATCGTGTTGCCAGCTTTTGCGTGATTTGTCACACGTATAATCACTATAGCTGACTTGCTGGTACAAATAGCAATGGGTAAAAATACGGCGGCTATATGCCTGGTCACTAAGACCGTGTTCATTAGTTCACGTAAAATGCTATTAATATATGGTCATCTAACATAAGTGATAGGTAAGCTGTTAGTGATAGTCTAACGTTAACGTAAAAAATAATTTCTTCTATAAATGAGAGTTAATATATTAATAAGCAAGGATAAAAGAAATAAGTGATAACTAACTTTAACTAAAGTTTTATTACAAGTAGTTCATTTTAACTACAAGGTATTTAATTAATAATATTAGGATACACAAGTTATGTTGATTTTAAGCTGAATTTAAAACTCATGGATTTGTAGATATAGGTAGTGCAATAATAAATTTATGTACATATCTATTGGTTCTTTTTTAAGCTATTAATAAACATATGGATAAAGAAATTAGTTCAAACCTGAAAGTCGTCTATAGAGGGGTGAATAGGCGGAATCTGAAAATTATAAACTTAAGCACAACTACAAGCCGGGGTTAGCGTTAGAAATATAAACGAGTCCAAAAAAGAGGGGGAAAACAAATCACAAGCAAATGAAGAGTGAGACGCGATGATTTATTTTACCGAGGTTCGGTTCTTACAAACTTACTCCCCGTTGAGGTGGTCACAAAGACCGGATCTCTTTCAACCCTTTCCCTCTCTCAAACGGTCACTTAGACCGAGTGAGCTTCTCTTATCAATCAATCGGGACACCAAGTCCCCACAAGGACCATCACACAATTGGTGTCTCTTGCTTTGATTACAATTGAGTTGGGATCAAGAAAGAAAGAAGAAGAAAAGCAATCCAAGCGCAAGAACTCAAAAGAACACAAATGTCTCTCTCTAGTCACTATTTGATTGGAATGAAATTTGGACTTGTGAGAGGATTTGATCTCTTTGTTTGTGTCCTGGAGTGAAGTCTAGAGCTCTTGTATTGAATGCAAATGGCTGAAACTTGGATGCCTTGAATGTGGGGGTGGTTGGGGTATTTATAGCCCCAACCACCAAAATGGCCGTTGGGGATGGCTTCTGTCGTATGGCGCACCGGACACTGTCCGGTGCGCCAGCCACGTCACCCAACCGTTAGGGTTCGACCGTTGGAGCTTCTGACAACTGGGCCATCGGACAGTCCAGTGGTGTACCGGACAGGTCCTGTAGACTGTCCGGTGTGCCTTCTGGCGCCTGCTCTGACTTCTGCGCGCGCAGGCGCGCACTGTAGCTCATTTAATGTCTTCTGCAGACGACCGTTGGCACGAAGTAGCCGTTGCTCCGCTGGCACACCAGACAGTCTGGTGTTACACCGGACAGTCCGGTGAATTATAGCGGAGTGGTCTCCCAAATTCCTGAAGCTGGCAAGTTTAGCGTCGATCTCCCTGGTGCACCAGACAGTCCGGTGCGCCAGACCAGGGCTGCCTTTGGTATACTTTGCTCCTTTGTTTTGAACCCTTTCTTTTGATTTTGTATTAGTTTGTTGTGAACCTTTGGCACCTGTAGAACTCATAATCTAGAGCAAACTAGTTAGTCCAATAATTTGTGTTGGGCAATTCAACCACCAAAATTCATATTGGAAAAGGATTGACCCTATTTCCCTTTCAATCTCCCCCTTTTTGGTGATTGATGCCAACATAAACCAAAGCAAATATAAAAGTGCTGAATTGAACTAGTTTGCATAATGTAAGTACAAAGGTTACTTGGAATTGAACAATATACTTATTTCAATAGATGTGTATGGATGGTTTTCTTCTTATTTAATAATTTTGGACCACATTTGCACCACGAGTTTTGTTTTTGCAAGTCCTTTGTAAAATTCTTTTTAAAACATTTTGCAAATAGTCAAAGGTACATGAATAAGATTGAAAGAAACATTTTCAAGATTTCGAAATTTTCTCCCCCTGTTTCAAATGCTTTTCCTTTGACTTAAACAAAACTCCCCTAAATGAAATTCTCCTCTTAGTGTTCAAGAGGGTTTTGCAAGTTTTGAAGATACTACTTTCTCCCCCTTTTGAACATAATAAGATATCAATTTGAAAAACATCATTTTTAAAATGTGGTGGTGGTGGTGCGGTCCTTTTGCTTTAGGCTCATACTTTCTCCCCCTTTGACATGAATCGCCAAAAACGGATACTTATGAGTGAAATACAAGCCCTTTTTCAAACTTTCTCCCCCTTTGGCAAACATAAAAATATGAGTGAAGATTATACCAAAGTGAAGAACGATGCGGAGTACCGGCAAATACAATTGAAGTTGAGTGGAAGCGCCTTCTTTGCCGAATACTTTATTTCCCTTTCAATATCTATGACTAAGCATAATAATACACTTGAAAACACATTAGTTATAGACATAGAAGAGATATGACCAAAGGTATATAAATGAGCTATGTGTGCAAAGAATCAATCAAAATTCCTAGAATCAAGAATATTTAGCTCATTTCTAAGTTTGGTAAAGTTTTTCTCATCTAAAGGCTTGGTAAAGATATCGGCCAATTGATATTTGGTGTTTATATAGGCTATCTCGATATCCCCTTTTGTTGGTGATCTCTCAAAAAGTGATACCGAATGACTATGTGCTTAGTGCGGCCGTGTTCAACGGGATTATCCGCCATGCGGATTGCACTCTCATTATCACATAGGAGAGGGACTTTGCTAAATTTGTAGCCATAGTCTCTAAGGGTTTGTCTCATCCAAAGCAATTGCGCGCAACAATGGCCTGCGGCAATATACTCGGCTTCGGCGGTAGAAAGAGCTACTGAGTTTTGTTTCTTGGAAGCCCAAGACACCAGGGATCTCCACAGAAACTGACAAGTCCCTGATGTGCTCTTCCTATCAATTTTACACCCTGCCCAATCAGTATCGGAATATCCTAATAAATCAAATGAGGATCCCTTGGGGTACCAAAGACCAAACTTAGGTGTCTAAACTAAATATCTCAAGATTCTCTTTACCGCCCTAAGGTGAACTTTCTTAGGATCGACTTGGAACCTTGCACACATGCATACGGAAAGCATAATGTCTGGTCGAGAAGCACATAAATAGAGTAAAGAACCTATCATTGACAGGTATACCTTTTAATCTACGGATTTACCTCCCGTGTCGAGGTCGAGATGCCCATTGGTTCCCATGGGTGTCTTGATGGGCTTGGCATCCTTCATTCCAAACTTGGTGAGTATATCTTGAATGTACTTTGTTTGGCTAATGAAGGTGCCCTCTTGGAGTTGCTTCACTTGTAATCCTAGAAAATACTTCAACTCCCCCATCATAGACATCTCGAATTTTTGAATCATGATCCTACTAAACTCTTCACAAATAGATTTGTTAGTAGACCCAAATATGATATCATCAACATAAATTTGGCATACAAACAAATTATTTTCAATGGTTTTAGTGAATAAAGTAGGATCGGCTTTGCCAACTTTGAAGCCATTAGTGATAAGGAAATCTCTTAGGCATTCATACCATGCTCTTGGGGCTTGCTTGAGCTCATAAAGCGCCTTAGAGAGTTTATAGACATGGTTAGGATACTTGAAAGGGAAATAGACTTACACCTTTTCCTAATTGATTTTGGTGGTTGAATTGCCCAACACAAATAATTGGACTAACTAGTTTGCTCTAGATTATAAGTGTTACAGGTGCCAAAGGTTCACAATAAACCAATACAAGTCAAAAGAAAGGGTTCAAACAAAGGGAGCAAAAGATAACCGAAAGCAGCCCTGGTCTGGCGCACCGGACTGTCCGGTGCACCACCGGACAGTGTCCGGTGCACCAGGGAACTCCATCTCTGAACTCGCCAGTCTCGGGAATTCTGGGAGCCACTCCGCTAAAATTCACCGGACTGTCCGGTGCTACACCGGACTATCCGGTGTGCCAGCGGAGCAACGGCTACTTCAGCGCCAACGGTCGTCTGCAACCGCATTCAATGCGCTACAGTGCGCGACAGAGTCAGAGCAGCGCCAGAAGGCGCACCGGACAGTGCACAGTGACTGTCCGGTGCACCACCGGACTGTCCGGTGGCCCAGAAGACAGAAGCTCCAACGGTCGAACCCTAACGGTCGGGTGACGTGGCTGGCGCACCGGACAGTGTCCGGTGGCGCACCAGACTGTCCGGTGCACCATTCGACAGCAGCCTCCACCAAACGACTAGTTTGGTGGTTGGGGCTATAAATACCCAACCACCCCACCATTCATTGCATCCAAGTTTTCCACCTTCCAACACCTTACAAGAGCTATATCATTCAATTCTAGACACAACCAAAGAGATCAAATCCCCTCCCAAGTCCGGAATCACTCCAAATCAAATAGTGACTAGAGAGAGTGACATTTGTGTTCAATTGAGCTCTTGCGCTTGGATTGCTTCTTTTCTTTCTCATTCTTTCTTGTGATCAACTCAATTGTAAACAAGGCAAGAGACACCAATTGTGTGGTGGTCCTTGTAGTGGACTTTGTGTCCCGTGTGATTGAGAAGAGAAGCTCACTCGGTCTAAGTGACCGTTTGAGAGAGGGAAAGGGTTGAAAGAGACCCGGTCTTTGTGACCACCTCAACGAGGAGTAGGTTTGCAAGAACCGAACCTCGGTAAAACAAATCCTTGTGTCTCACTCTTTATTTGCTTGCGATTTGTTTTTCACCCTCTCTCTCGGACTCGCTTATATTTCTAACGCTAACTCGGCTAGTAGTTGCGCTTAAGTTTACAAATTTCAGATTCGCCCTATTCACCCCCCCTCTAGGCGACTTTCAATTGGTATCAAAGCCCGATGCTTCATTAGAGCTTAACCGCTCGAAGTGATGTCGGGAGATCACGCCAAGAAGGAGATGGTGACCGGCGACAAGCCCGCTACAAGCCACGAGAAGGCTCCATCGGGAGAGTCCCGCAACAAGGGGAAGGATAAGGCTTCCTCCTCACAAAAGTCGTATCGGAGTGGCGACAAGAAGAAGAAGATGAGGAAAGTGGTCTACTATAAGAACGACTCTTCATCGCCATCCACCTCCGGCTCCGACGCGCCGTCCGTAACTTCTAAGCGCCATGAGCGCAAGAAGTTTAGTAAGATTCCCCTACGCTACCCTCGTATTTCAAAGCGTACTCCTTTACTTTCTGTTCCATTAGGCAAACCACTGGTTTTGACGGTAAAGATTATAATATGTGGAGTGACAAAATGAGGCATCATCTAACCTCACTCCACACTAGCATTCGGAACGTTGTTGAGTTTGGTGTACAGGTACCATCCGTAGGGGATGAGGACTATGATTCGGACGAAGTGGCCCAAATCCAACACTTCAACTCCCAAGCCACTACTATACTCCTCGCCTCTCTAAGTCGAGAGGAGTATAATAAGGTGCAAGGGTTGAAGAGCGCAAAGGAAATTTGGGACGTGCTCAAGACCGCGCACGAAGGAGACGAGGTGACCAAGATCACCAAGCAGGAGATGATCGAGGGGGAGCTCGGTCGCTTCATGCTTCACCAAGGAGAAGATCCACAAGCCATGTACAACCGCTTGAAGACCTTGGTGAACAAAGTGCGCAACCTCGGGAGCACCAAATGGGATGACCATGAGATGGTCAAGGTTATTCTTAGATCCCTCGTTTTTCTTAACCCTACGCAAGTTCAATTAATTCGAGGTGATCCTAGATACACGCTAATGTCTCCCAAGGAGGTTATAGGGAAGTTTATGAGCTTTGAGCTAATGATCAAAGGCTCAAAGAAAATCATCGAGCAAGGCACCTCCTCCACGCCCGAGGCACAACCCGTCGCATTCAAGGCAACAGAGGAGAAAAAGGAAGAGTCTACATCAAGTAGGCTCCCCATCGACGCCTCAAAGCTCGACAATGAGGAGATGGCTTTAATCATCAAAAGCTTTCGACAAATCCTCAAGCAAAGGAGGGGGAAGGATTACAAGCCCCGCTCCAAGAAGGTTTGTTACAAATGTGGTAAGCCCGGTCACTTTATTGCAAAATGTCCTATTTCTAGTGACAGTGACAAGGGCGGCGACAAGAAGGGGAGAAGAAAGGAAAAGAAGAGGTACCACAAGAAGAAGGGCGGCGATGCCCATGTGTGCCGCGAGTGGGACTCCGACGAGAGCTCCACCGACTCCTCCTCCGACGAGGATGCCGCCAACATCGCCGTCAACAAGGGACTCCTCTTCCCCAACGTCGGCCACAAGTGCCTCATGGCAAAGGACGACAAAAAGAAGGTTAAATCCAAATCCTCCACTAAATATGCAACCTCTAGTGATGAGAATAATTCTAGTGATGATGAGGACAATTTGCTTACTATTTTTGCCGATCTTAACATGCAACAAAAGAAAAAAAATGAACGAATTAATTAGTGCTATTCATGAGAAGGATGACCTCTTGGATACCCAAGAGGACTTCCTAATTAAGGAAAACAAGAAGCATGTTAAGGTTAAAAATGCTTATGCTCTAGAAGTAAAAAATGTGAAAAATTATCTAGTGAGCTAAGCACTTGCCATGATTTGATTGCCAACCTTAGGAATGAGAATGCTAGATTAATTGCTAAGGTTGATTCAAATGAATGTGATGATTCATATGCCAATCTTAGAAATGATCATGCTATTTATATTGCTAAGATTGAAAAATTAAATGTCTCTCTTGCTAGCCTTAGAAGTGAAAATGAAAAATTAATTGCTAAGGCTAATGAATTAAATGTTTGCAATACTTCCATTTCCAATCTTAGAGATGAAAATGCCATATTACATGCTAAGATTGTTGAATTAAATTCTTGCAAACCCTCTACATCTACCGTTGAGCATGTTTCCATTTGCACTAGATGTAGAGATGTTGACATTGATGCTATTCATGATCACATGGCTTTAATTAAACAACAAAATGATCATATAGCAAAATTAGATGCTAAAATTGCCGAGCATGAGCTAGATAATGAAAAATTTAAATTTGCTCGTAGTATGCTTTATAGTGGGAGACGCCCTGGCATCAAGGATGGCATTGGCTTCCAAAAGGGAGACAATGTCAAACTTAATGCCCCTCCTAAAAGATTATCTAACTTTGTTAAGGGCAAGACTCCCATGCCTCAGGATAACGAGGGTTACATTTTGTACCCTACCGGTTATCTCGAGCATAAGATTAGGAGAATTCCTTCTAGGAAGTCTCACTCTGGCCCTAATCATGCTTTTTTGTATAAGAGTGAGACATCTAGTTCTAGGCAATCAACTCATGCTAAATTGCCTAAGAAAAAAAGCTCCTAGTGCATCAAATGAACCTAGCATTTCATTTAAAACTTTTGATGCTTCTTATGTTTTGACTAGCAAATCCGGCAAAGTAGTTGCCAAGTATGTTGGGGGCAAACACAAGGGGTCAAAGACTTGTGTTTGGGGTACCCAAAGTTCTTATATCTAATGTCAAAGGACCCAAAACTATTTGGGTACTTAAAGTCAAGAACTAAATTTGTTTTGTAGGTTTATGCATCCGGGGGCTCAAGTTGGATCATCGACAGCGGGTGCACAAACCATATGACAAGGGAGAAAAAGATGTCCTCCTCCTATGAGAAAAACCAAGATCCCCAACGAGCTATCACATTCGGGGATGGAAATCAAGGTTTGGTCAAAGGATTGGGTAAAATTGCTATATCACCTGACCATTCTATTTCCAATGTTTTTCTTGTAGACTCTTTAGATTACAACTTACTTTCTGTTTCCCAATTATGTAAAATGGGCTACAACTGTCTTTTTACGGATACAGGTGTTACTGTCTTTAGAAGAAGTGATGATTCAATAACTTTTAAGGGAGTATTAGAGGGTCAGCTATACCTAGTTGATTTCAATAGAGCTGAACTCGATACTTGCTTAATCGCTAAGACTAACATGGGTTGGCTCTGGCATCGCCGACTAGCCCATGTTGGGATGAAGAATCTTCACAAGCTTCTAAAGGGAGAGCACATTTTGGGACTAACAAATGTGCATTTTGAGAAAGACAGGATCTGTAGTGCATGCCAAGCAGGGAAGCAAGTTGGTGTTCATCATCCACATAAGAACATCTTGACGACTGACAGGCCACTTGAGCTCCTCCACATGGACCTATTCGGCCCGATCGCTTACATAAGCATCGGCGGGAGTAAGTACTGTCTAGTTATTGTGGATGACTATTCTCGCTTCACTTGGGTATTCTTTTTACAGGAAAAATCTCAAACCCAAGAGACTTTAAAGGGATTCTTGAGACGGGCTCAAAATGAGTTTGGCTTGAGGATCAAGAAAATTAGAAGCGATAATGGGACGGAGTTCAAGAACTCTCAAATAGAAGGCTTCCTTGTGGAGGAGGGCATCAAGCATGAGTTCTCTTCTCCCTACACGCCACAACAAAATGGTGTAGTGGAGAGGAAGAATAGAACTCTATTGGACATGGCAAGAACCATGCTTGATGAGTACAAGACTTCGGATCGGTTTTGGGCCAAGGCGGTCAACACCGCTTGCTACGCCATCAACCGGTTGTATCTACACCGAATCCTCAAGAAGACATCTTACGAACTCCTCACCGGTAAAAAGCCAAATGTTTCATATTTTAGAGTCTTTGGTAGCAAATGTTTTATTCTTGTTAAAAGAGGTAGAAAATCCAAATTTGCTCCTAAGGTTGTAGAAGGCTTTTTACTAGAATATGATTCAAACACAAGGGCATATAGAGTTTTTAACAAGTCCACTGGACTAGTTGGAGTTTCTTGTGACATTGTGTTTGATGAGACTAACGGCTCTCAAGTAGAGCAAGTTGATCTTGATGAATAAGATGATGAAGAGGCTCCATGCGTCGCGCTAAGGAACATGTCCATTGGGGATGTGTGTCCTAAGGAATCCGAAGAGCCCATTCAAGCACAAGATCAACCATCCTCCTCCATGCAAGCATCTCCACCAACTCAAGATGAGGATGAGGCTCAAGATGATGAAGAAGAAGATCAAGAAGATGAGCCACCTCAAGAAGACGACAATGATCAAGGGGGAGATGCAAATGATCAAGACAAGGAGGATGAACAAAATCCAAGACCGCCACACCCAAGAGTCCACCAAGCAATCCAACGAGATCACCCCGTGAACACCATCCTCGGCGACATTCATAAGGGGGTAACCACTAGATCTCGTGTTGCACATTTTTGTGAGCATTACTCTTTTGTCTCCTCTATTGAGCCACACAGGGTAGAGGAAGCACTTCAAGATTCGGATTGGGTGATGGCAATGCAAGAGGAGCTCAACAACTTCACGAGGAATGAGGTATGGCATTTAGTTCCACGTCCTAACCTTAATGTTGTAGGAACCAAGTGGGTTTTCCGCAACAAACAAGACGAGCATGGTGTGGTGACAAGGAACAAAGCACGACTTGTGGCCAAGGGATATTCACAAGTCAAAGGTTTGAATTTCGGTGAAACCTATGCACCCGTAGCTAGGCTTGAGTCAATTCGCATTTTACTTGCCTATGCTACTTACCATGGCTTCAAGCTTTATCAAATGGACGTGAAAAGTGCCTTCCTCAATGGACCAATCAAGGAAGAGGTCTATGTTGAGCAACCTCCTGGCTTTGAAGACAGTGAGTACCCTAACCATGTTTATAGACTCTCTAAGGCGCTTTATGGGCTCAGGCAAGCCCCTAGAGCATGGTATGAATGCCTAAGTGATTTTCTTATTGCTAATGGCTTCAAAATCGGAAAAGCCGATCCTACTCTCTTTACTAAAACACTTGTAAATGATTTGTTTGTATGCCAAATTTATGTTGATGATATCATATTTGGGTCTACTAACGAATCTACTTGTGAAGAGTTTAGTAGGATCATGACTCAAAAATTCGAGATGTCTATGATGGGGGAGTTGAAGTATTTCTTAGGATTTCAAGTGAAGCAACTCCAAGAGGGCACCTTCATTAGCCAAACGAAGTACATTCAAGACATTCTAACCAAGTTTGGGATGAAGGACGCCAAGCCCATCAAGACACCCATGGGAACCAATGGGCATCTCGACCTCGACACGGGAGATAAATCCGTCGATCAAAAGGTATACCGGTCGATGATAGGTTCCTTACTCTATTTATGTGCTTCACGACCGGATATTATGCTTTCCGTATGCATGTGTGCAAGATTCCAAGCCGATCCTGAGGAAGCTCACCTTAGGGCCGTAAAACGAATCTTGAGATATTTAGTTTATACTCCTAAGTTTGGCCTTTGGTACCCCAGGGGATCCACATTTGATTTAATTGGTTATTCCGATGCTGATTGGGCAGGGTGCAAAATTAATAGAAAGAGCACATCAGGGACTTGCCAGTTCTTGGGAAGATCTCTGGTGTCTTGGGCTTCAAAGAAGTAAAATTCTGTGGCTCTTTCAACCGTCGAAGCTGAGTATATTGCCGCAGGCCATTGTTGCGCGCAATTGCTTTGGATGAGGCAAACCCTTAGGGACTATGGTTACAAATTAACCAAAGTTCCTATTCTATGTGATAATGAGAGTGCAATCCGCATGGCGGATAATCCCGTTGAGCATAGTCGCACTAAACACATAGCCATTCGGTATCATTTTCTAAGGGATCACCAACAAAAGGGGGACATCGAGATTGCATATGTTAGCACCAAAGAACAATTAGCCGATATCTTTACCAAGCCATTGGATGAACAAACTTTTACCAAACTTAGGCATGAGCTAAATATTCTTGATTCTAGGAATTTTGAATGATATTTCGCACACATAGCTCATATATATACCTTTGATCATCTCTTTTATGTGCTATGACTAATGTGTTCTTTCAAGTCCATTTCATGCTAAGTCATAGAAAGGGAAAAGGAGTCTTCGACGAAGACAAGGCTTCCACTCCACTCCATCAAATCATTCATCATTCGCCGTCGCTCCGCACATCTCTCCAACTTTGGTATAATCTTCACTCATATTTTTATGTATGCCAAAGGGGGAGAAAGTTTGAACAAGGGCTTATATTTCACTCAAGCATCCGTTTTTTGGCGATTCATGCCAAAGGGGGAGAGAGTATTAGCCCAAAGCAAAAGGACCAGTATTAGCCCAAAAGCAAAAGGACCGCACCACCACCAATTTCAAAAAATGTAGTCTTTCAAATTTGAGTTAAGAAAAGAATTTTTCAATTAGTATCTTATTTTTGAAATAATTTCATATTGATATACCCTCTTCAAAATTAAAATCTAAAACCCTCTTCAACACTAAGAGGAGGAATTCATTAAGGGGGAGTTTTGTTTAGTCAAAGGAAAAGCATTTGAAACAGGGGGAGAAAATTTCAAATCTTGCAAATGCTTCTCAAACTCTCATTTCCCTTTGACTATTTGCAAGATGACTTTGAAAAGATTTTACAAAAGAATTTGCAAAAACAAAACTTGTGGTGCAAGCGTGGTCCAAAATGTTAAATATGAAAAGAAAGCTATCCATGCGTATCTTATGAGAATATTTATTGGTTCAACTCCAAGTAACCTTTGCACTTACAATTATGCAAACTAGTTCAATTCTGCACTTCTATATTTGCTTTGGTTTGTGTTGGCATCAATCACCAAAAAGGGGGAGATTGAAAGGGAAATAGACTTACACCTTTTCCAAATTGATTTTGGTGGTTGAATTGCCCAACACAAATAATTGGACTAACTAGTTTGCTCTAGATTATAAGTGTTACAGGTGCCAAAGGTTCACAATAAATCAATACAAGTCAAAAGAAAGGGTTCAAACAAAGGGAGCAAAAGATAACCGAAGGCAGCCCTAGTCTGGCGCACCGGACTGTCCGGTGTGCCACCGGACAGTGTCCGGTGCACCAGGGAACTCCATCTCCGAACTCGCCAGTCTCAGAAATTCTGGGAGCCACTCCGCTAAAATTCACCGGACTGTCCGGTGCTACACCGGACTGTCCGGTGTGCCAGCGGAGCAACGGCTACTTCAGCGCCAACGGTCGTCTGCAACCGCATTCAATGCGCTACAGTGCGCGACAGAGTCAGAGCAGCGCCAGAAGGCGCACCGGACAGTGCATAGTGACTGTCTGGTGCACCACTAGACTGTCCGGTGGCCCAGAAGACAGAAGCTCCAACGGTCGAACCCTAACGGTCGGGTGACGTGGCTAGCGCACCAGACAGTGTCCGGCAGCGCACCGGACTGTCCGGTGCGCCATTCGACAGCAGCCTCCACCAAACGGCTAGTTTGGTGGTTGGGGCTATAAATACCCCAACCACCCCACCATTCATTGCATCCAAGTTTTCCACCTTCCAACACCTTACAAGAGCTATAGCATTCAATTCTAGACACAACCAAAGAGATCAAATCCCCTCCCAAGTCTGGAATCACTCCAAATCAAATAGTGACTAGAGAGAGAGTGACATTTGTGTTCATTTGAGCTCTTGCACTTGGATTGCTTCTTTTCTTTCTCATTCTTTCTTGTGATCAACTCAATTGTAAACAAGGCAAGAGACACCAATTGTGTGGTTGTCCTTGTAGTGGACTTTGTGTCCCATGTGATTGAGAAGAGAAGCTCACTCGGTCTAAGTGACCGTTTGAGAGAGGGAAAGGGTTGAAAGAGACCCGGTCTTTGTGACCACCTCAACGGGGAGTAGGTTTGCAAGAACCGAACCTCGGTAAAATAAATCCTTGTGTCTCACTCTTTATTTGCTTGCGATTTTTTTTCACCCTCTCTCTCGGACTCGCTTATATTTCTAACGCTAACCCGGCTTGTAGTTGCGCTTAAGTTTACAAATTTCAGATTCGCCCTATTCACCCCCCTCTAGGCGACTTTCAATACTCACTATCTTCAAAGCCGGGAGGTTGCTCAACATAGACCTCTTCCTTGATTGGTCCATTGAGGAAGACACTCTTTGAAAGGGAAATGTGCCCTTGTGCCATTTCTAAGTATTTTGGTGATTGAGTGCCAACACAAGTGCTTTTGTGTTAATCTATGCAAAGTGGTGGACAAAGTGCAAATCATGTCAAGAGGTATGTTTCTAGACTTAGTACATTGTTTTATGGACTAATGTATTGTGTCTAAGTGCTGGAAACAGGAAAAATCAAGTTAGATAAGAGATAGCTTTGTTCAGCCAAAGTCTGCTCAGTCTGGGTGCACCAGACTATCCGGTGGTGCACCGGACAGTATCCGGTGCGCTAGACTGGCTCTGGCGAACTTGCTGTTCTCGGGAGTTCGACGGCGGTGTACAGCTATAAATCACCGGACTGTCCGGTGAGTCGTTCATAGGCGAACTCGTCGCTCTCGGGAAACCATCAACGGCGTACGGCTATAATTCACCGCACTGTCCGGTGTGCACTGGACTGTCCGGTGAACCAACGGTCTGCCGGGGCAACGGTCGGCCGAGGATTCCGCGCGTGACGCGTGGCCGAGCCAACGGTCACATTGGTGCACCGGACTGTCCGGTGCGCCAACGGCTCTGGACCTTCAACGGTCGACTGCGCCATAAAAGGAAAGAAATCCGCACCGGACAGTGTCCGGTGGTGCACCGGACTGTCCGGTGCGCCAGGCGACAGAAGGCAAGATCTGCCTTCCTGGAATGCTCTCAACGGCTCCTAGCTGCCTTGGGGCTATAAAAGGGACCCCTAGGCGCATGGAGGAGAACACCAAGCATTCTCACAACATTCCTAAGCACCAAGACTTCGATTCCGCGCATTTGTTTCTTCGTGATAGCATATAGAGCTCTAGTTGAGTTGTGAACTCGTCGGGTTTTGTTGCGAGCTCTTGTTGTGACTTGTGTGCGTGTTGACACTCTGATTTTTGTGTCTTGTGTGCGTTGCTCATCCCTCTCTTACTCCGTGCTTCTTTGTGAACTTCAAGTGTAAGGGCGAGAGGCTCCAAGTTGTGGAGATTCCTCGCGAACGGGATAAAGAAAAGCAAAGCAAAACACCGTGGTATTCAAGTGGGTCTTTGGACCGCTTGAGAGGGGTTGATTGCAACCCTCGTCCGTTGGGACGCCACAACGTGGAGTAGGCAAGCGTTGGTCTTGGCCGAACCACGGGATAAACCACTGTGCCATCTCTGTGATTGATCTCTTGTGGTTATTGTGTTTTGTTGAGACTCCTCTCTAGCCACTTGGCATTATTGTGCTAACGCCTAACCAAGTTTTGTGGCATTAAGTTTTCAAGTTTTACAGGATCACCTATTCACCCCCCTCTAGGTGCTCTCAATTGGTATCAGAGCCGTTCTCTTCACAAAGGGACTAATCGCCCGAAGAGATGGATCCTAAGGGGAAGGGAATCGTGATCAACGATAAGGAGAAGGAGTCCTTCATCAACGAGCCGAAGAATGACAAGCCTACCGACTCGGGCTCGGGCCACAAACGCAAAGATGGGAAGAAGAAGAAGACGAGACGCATCAAGGAGATCGTCTACTACGACGACAGCGATGAGTCCACTTCTTCCCAAAAGGATGACTACGACTACGAGAAACAAAAGACGGTTAATTCGAATTTTTCTTTCGATTACTCTCGTATTCCTCAGAGTTCAAATGCTCATTTGCTTTCCATCCCTCTTGGCAAACCTCCACACTTTGATGGGGAGGACTACGGATTTTGGAGTCACAAAATGAGTAGTCACTTGTTCTCTCTCCATCCAAGCATATGGGAGATTGTTGAGAATGGAATGAAATTTGATAGCTTGGATAGTCCTATATTTATTAATGAACAGATTCATAAAAACGCACAAGCTACTACTGTGTTGTTAGCCTCTTTGTGCAGGGACGAGTACCATAAGGTGAGCGGCTTGGACAATGCCAAGCAGATCTGGGACACCCTCAAGATCTCTCATGAGGGGAACGACGTCACCTTGCTCACCAAAATGGAGTTGGTAGAGGGCGAGCTTGGAAGATTCGCGATGATAAGGGGCGAGGAGCCAACCCAAACATATAACCGGCTCAAGACCCTTATCAACAAAATAAGGAGCTACGGAAGCACGCGATGGACGGACCACGATGTCGTTCGCCTAATGCTAAGGTCCTTTACTATACTTGATCCACATCTGGTGAACAATATTCGTGAAAATCCTAGGTACACCAAGATGTCGCCCGAAGAAGTTCTTGGGAAGTTCGTAAGCGGGCGAATGATGATCAAGGAGGCGAGATACGTCGACGATGCAGTGAATGGTCCAATCAATGAGCCTCAACCCGTTGCTCTCAAGGCAACAAGGAGCAAGGAGGCGCTACCTAGCAATGTGGCGCAAGTTGAGGCGGCCGGGCTCAATGATGAAGAGATGACCCTCATCATCAAGCGCTTCATGACGGCGCTAAAGGGTCGCAAGGGACAGCCAAGCAAGACCAAGACAAAGGGGAAGCGCTCATGCTTCAAATGTGGTAAGATTGGTCATTTTATTGCTAACTGTCCCGATAATGAACGTGACCAGGAAAAAGGGAACAAAAGGGAAAAGAAGAAGAATTACAAGAGGGCCAAGGGCGAGGCACATATCGGAAAGGAGTGGGATTCGGATTGCTCCTCTTCCGACTCCGACAATGAAGGACTAGCCGCCACCGCCTTCAACAAGTCATCCCTCTTCCCCAACGAACATCACACATGCCTCATGGCGAAGGAGAAGAAGGTTTATGCATCCGGGGGTACAAGCTGGATTATTGACAGCGGATGCACAAACCACATGACAGGGGAAAAGAGGATGTTCTCTTCCTATGTCAAGAACAAGGATCCCCAAGATTCAATAATATTTGGTGATGGGAACCAAGGCAAGGTAAAAGGGTTAGGTAAAATTGCTATTTCATCCGAGCACTCTATATCTAATGTGTTTTTAGTTGAGTCTCTTGGATATAATTTGTTATCTGTTAGTCAATTATGCAATATGGGATATAATTGTCTATTCACAAATGTAGATGTGTCTGTCTTTAGAAGATGTGATGGTTCACTAGCTTTTAAGGGTGTACTAGACGACAAACTTTATTTGGTTGATTTTGCAAAAGAAGAGGCCGGTCTAGATGCATGCTTAATTGCTAAGACTTGCATGGGCTGGCTGTGGCATCGCCGCTTAGCACATGTGGGGATGAAGAACCTCCACAAGCTTCTAAAGGGAGAACACGTGATAGGTCTAACTAACGTACATTTCGAAAAAGATAGACCTTGTGCAGCTTGTCAAGCAGGGAAACAGGCGGGAAGCTCTCATCACACCAAAAATGTGATGACCACATCAAGACCTTTGGAGATGCTTCATATGGACCTCTTCGGACCCGTCGCCTATCTAAGTATAGGAGGAAGTAAGTATGGTCTTGTTATAGTTGATGATTTTTCCCGCTTCACTTGGGTATTCTTTTTGCAGGATAAATCTGAAACCCAAGGGACCCTCAAGCGCTTCCTAAGGAGAGCTCAAAATGAGTTTGAGCTCAAGGTGAAGAAGATAAGGAGCGACAACGGGTCCGAGTTCAAGAACCTTCAAGTGGAGGAGTTTCTTGAGGAGGAGGGGATCAAGCACGAGTTCTCCGATCCCTACACACCACAACAAAATGGTGTGGTAGAGAGAAAGAACAGGACGCTCATCGATATGGCGAGAACAATGCTTGGAGAGTTCAAGACCCCCGAGCGGTTTTGGTCGGAAGCCGTGAACACGGCTTGCCACGCCATCAACCGGGTCTACCTTCACCGCCTCCTCAAGAAGACTTCGTATGAGCTGCTAACTGGTAACAAACCCAATGTGTCTTATTTCCGTGTATTTGGGAGCAAGTGTTATATTCTTGTGAAGAAAGGTAGAACTTCTAAATTTGCTCCCAAAGCTGTAGAAGGGTTTTTATTAGGTTATGATTCAAATACAAAGGCGTATAGGGTCTTCAACAAATCATCGGGTTTGGTTGAAGTCTCTAGTGACGTTGTATTTAATGAGACTAATGGCTCTCCAAGAGAGCAAGTTGTTGATCTTGATGATGTAGATGAAGAAGACGTTCCAACGGCCGCTATGCGCACCATGGCGATTGGCGATGTGCGACCACAGGAACAATTGGAGCAAGATCAACCCTCTTCCTCAATGGTGAATCCCCCAACCCAAGATGACGAACAGGTACCTCAAAAGGAGGCGTGTGATCAAGGGGGAGTACAAAACGATCATGTGATGGAGGAAGAAGCACAACTGGCACCTCCAACCCAAGTTCGAGCGACGATTCAAAGGAATCATCCCGTCGACCAAATTTTGGGTGATATTAGCAAGGGAGTGACTACTCGTTCTAGATTAGTTAATTTTTGTGAGCATTACTCTTTTGTCTCTTCTATTGAGCCTTTCAGGGTAGAAGAGGCCTTGCTAGATCCGGACTGGGTGTTGGCCATGCAGGAAGAGCTCAACAACTTCAAGCGTAATGAAGTTTGGACACTGGTGCCTCGTCCTAAGCAAAACGTTGTGGGAACCAAGTGGGTGTTCCGCAACAAACAGGATGAGCACAGGGTGGTGACGAGGAACAAGGCTCGACTTGTGGCAAAAGGTTATGCCCAAGTCGCAGGTTTGGACTTTGAGGAGACTTTTGCTCCTGTGGCTAGGCTAGAATCAATTCGTATATTGCTAGCATATGCCGCTCACCATTCTTTCAGGTTGTTCCAAATGGATGTGAAGAGCGCTTTCCTCAACGGGCCGATCAAGGAGGAGGTGTACGTGGAGCAACCCCCTGGCTTCGAGGATGAACGGTACCCCGACCACGTGTGTAAGCTCTCTAAGGCGCTCTATGGACTTAAGCAAGCCCCAAGAGCATGGTATGAATGTCTTAGAGACTTTTTAATTGCTAATGCTTTCAAGGTTGGGAAAGCCGATCCAACTCTTTTCACTAAGACTTGCGATGGTGATCTTTTTGTGTGCCAAATTTATGTCGATGACATAATATTTGGTTCTACTAACCAAAAGTCTTGTGAAGAGTTTAGCAGGGTGATGATGCAGAAATTCGAGATGTCGATGATGGACGAGTTGAACTACTTCCTTGGGTTCCAAGTGAAGCAACTCAAGGACGGCACCTTCATCTCCCAAACGAAGTACACGCAAGACTTGCTAAAGCGGTTTGGGATGAAGGACGCCATGCCCGCAAAGACGCCGATGGGAACTGACGGACACACTGACCTCAACAAAGGAGGTAAGTCCGTTGATCAAAAAGCATACCGGTCAATGATAGGTTCTTTGCTTTATTTGTGTGCTAGTAGACCGGATATTATGCTTAGCGTATGCATGTGTGCTAGATTTCAATCCGATCCAAGGGAGTGTCACTTGGTGGCCGTGAAGCGAATTCTTAGATATTTAGTCGCTACGCCTTGCTTCGGGATCTGGTATCCAAAGGGGTCTACCTTTGACTTGATTGAATATTCAGATTCTGACTATGCTGGATGTAAGGTCGATAGGAAGAGTACATCGGGGACGTGCCAATTCTTAGGAAGGTCCCTGGTGTCATGGAACCCTAAGAAACAAACTTCCGTTGCCCTATCCACCGCTGAGGCCGAGTACGTTGCCGCAGGACAGTGTTGCGCGCAACTACTTTGGATGATGCAAACCCTCCGGGACTTTGGCTACAATCTGAGCAAAGTCCCACTCCTATGTGATAATGAGAGTGCTATCCGAATAGCGGAAAATCCTGTTGAGCACAGCCGCACAAAGCACATTGACATCCGGCATCACTTTTTGAGAGACCACCAGCAAAAGGGAGATATCGAAGTGTTTCATGTTAGCACCGAGAACCAGCTAGCCGATATCTTTACCAAGCCTTTAGATGAGAAGACCTTTTGCAGGCTGCGTAGTGAGCTAAATGTCCTAGATTCGTGGAACTTGGATTGATATATAACATACATGTATTTTTGCCTTTGATCATGTTCCTTATGCATTTTGTTGCTTACTGTGGTGCTCAAGTTGTACAATCACTCCCCGTACCTCCCAAGTCCTTTTGCAAGTGATGCACATATTTAGGGGGAGTTGTGTTACAACTTGACCCTTTGAGGCTAACCGTGTGCTTGAGTTTGCTTGATTTAGTCTCAAAGGAGGTTTGAAAGGGAAAAGGTGGACTTGGACCATGAAAGACTTCCACTGCACTCCGATGAGAGGGTAACTTATTCCAAGTTCATCTCATGTACTCCTATTGCCTTTGTATTCTTATTTGAAGATTTTGGTGAGGCAATAGGGTTAAAGGGCTAAGATTGATCCCGTTTTGGTGCTTGATGCCAAAGGGGGAGAAAATAAAGGCCAAAGCAATAAATGGATCAGCTACCACTTGAGAAATTTTGAAAATGTAACACCCCTGGTGTTACTATAACTAAAACTTGAGCATGACATCATGAGCATGGGCATTGCATATGTTTGATACACCTAGAGTGCATTCACTAGGCAAAAATTTCAAACAAGTTGTATTGTTTTACTGTTTTGCAAATAGGACCTTGGTTTAAGGACTTAACCCTAAATAGTGGTTAAAGGGGTAAGACTTAACCAAAGTTGAGAAAACCTAAAGGCTTTAAAGTAAAAGTCATAAAGTGACCCCAACAATAGGGTTGAATCACATTTATACCCTTGGGATATTAAAAACCCTAATCAAAACCCTGGAAAACCCTAAAACCAAACCCTAGGGGCCTAAGTGCAAAATTAGTCCACTTTTGGACTAAAGTGCAAAAACCAAGTCAAATAAGCATTTCAAGTCTATTGGGTCACAAAAATGTGGACTTGCAAGCAAAACCCTAAGTTTTGGACTAAAGTGCAAAATGGACCTCTCTTGAGCTTTGCACTAAGTCTGAAAAATCAGTGCATGGGCTCAACTTTGGAGCTTTATAACTTGCAACCTATTGGGTTTTTGCCCTAGGTCACCACATTAAAGTTGAAGCCTAATCATAGGAGAACAACTTTGCTAAAGGGTGCAAGCATAGTTGTTATGAAAAATTTGCAGAAAAACCCAGTCCAAAACTGGCTGTCAGGCTGTGTTGAACTGAATATCTGCCTAGCAGTTAACTGACCCCAACTTTGAGCCCAGATTCAAGCATGATCCAGTGCTCAAATGTGTTTATGTCCTATAATGGAGTTGTAGCTGGTTCATGACTCTACAACTTTGGTACAGATCAATAACAAAGTTGTTATGCAAAATAAAAACTTATGGGCTCTGCAAACTCGACTGTCAGGCTGTCTGATGAGCTCTGGCGATGGTACAGTAACTGTCATAACTGAAGAAGATTGGGTTTCTTCCTCACCGCCGGTAGCTTCTGCCGTCGATCGCCGCTCGCTGAGATTCGTGCTCGACGGTCGCCGGATAAGCTTGCCGCGGTAAAGACCTCGTCACCAGTGAGCTGGCCACCACTCCGACGGCTTCACCCCCCCTGTCTCCCTTCAACTTTGCGGCTGGCGGATTACCTCGCCGTCGACCGCCGCCTCTCGGCTGGATGCCGCGTGTCCAAGTCTTTCACCGTGTCGCCGGGACCTCCTCTAACCCCTCCGTGGATCACCGGACTTACCGCCACGTCGCGGCCACGTAACCGCGCGCCAGTGCGTCTTCCCTATCTCCGGCCGCCGCTCATCTTCATCCAAATTGAGCACCGCCGCCCGTGAACACTATAAATTGACCCCGCCGTGAGCTTCGCTATATCTTTACGCATCCAGCCACCGCTAATCAGCCCCGATCATCCACCCGAGCGCTCGGATTTCTAACTGCCCCCAAATCGGTTCTCCGCCGTTGTAAAACGAGCTCACCGTGGTCAGCCCTCTACAGGTCCGTTCCTGCCCTCTGCGCCCTCGTTTAAGCTTTCCCATGTCTCCGTGATGCTTACCGAAGCATTGGATTGAACTAGACCGGCGCCTATCGCCGGGAACACATTCATGCCGCCGTGGTGCTTACGGCCATCGTGGCCGGAGCTCTATGAGTCACCAACGGTGCAATTACCTTAGGGGAAATGCTCCTTAGGGGTTGAATTTCGTGTATGCCGCTCGGAGAACTCAGCCACTGCCTCAAACGGCCGGCGTAGCTGCTCGCCGGAGCGCGGCCGCGCGGAGCACCGTCGTGGACTTGAAATCGTGAATTGACCAGAACCCAGGGGCCTTTTCAAGAACGGTCAGCGACTCAGAACAATAGTGATTGGCTCTGATTCGGTTTAGTTGTTAAGCCGGGGGCCTCTGCGTAAAACGACCTTCGCGGGCGCGCGCGCGCGCGCGAAACCGCTTGGGCCTGGGCTTGTTAGGCCAGAAACGGCCCAGTACTGTTTATCGTTTCCCTTTTTCTTTTCCAGCTGAACTTTGAAAAACTGTAGAAAATTATAGAAAAATGCTAAAATTATGAGACCAATTTTCCTAGGTTTGTTATTTTCCATAGAATTTATTAAAAATAGTTTCATAATTTTTAGATCAAGTAGGGAATTTTAGGATATTTAAAATAGCCTAAATCAATGGTTCTGGATTTTTAGAAATTAAATAATAAGTCCAAAATTCCCCAAACTTTTTATGTAAGCTTTTCCCATTATTTAGAAGCCTTGGGTAGAGTTTGGTTTGATTTGGACCTTGTTTGATCACTAAACCCAAAACTACCCCCCCCCCTGCCCTATGAACTCCTTTACCGACTCCGGAAACCCTAAGTTTCCGGAACTCCGTGAAGGAAAGTTGTACTCAAGATATAAACAACAAGTTTATGTTATCTTTGCATTCTCATGAGCATCCCATGACATCCATCCTTATGTATGTATATGGATATCTTAGAACAAGAAGAAGAAGAAGAGGTTGTTGAAGAAGGGATACCACCCACCTCTGATCCCCAGACCGACAACTGCTTTTATTTTGATATCTGTGGATCCGAGCCAGACCCATCTGATAACAAAGGCAAGCCCCGGTGCATTTGCCACCTTCCTTGATGTTTTTAAAATCTTTCTCACTTGCTTGCTGCATTAGGTAATAGGAGTTGATTGATTAAACAATTTCTGCATTACCTCCCTTGATCTTGATTAACCTCCTTGAAACCCTGTTTTTACAAAAAGGTTTTACTTTGCTTAGTATTGCTTTAGAAAAACAAAAGGATTTGTTTTACAAAAGATGTTTGGCAAAGTGGGAGGGATGTTTTCAAAAATAAAACTTGATGGTGGATCCATCACGGCCGTGATGGATTCAACATCGGAAAAGATGTACCTCTGTCAGGTACCAAACTTTGGGTTTGAAATGATTAAGCTGAGACCGGGCGGGTGACTTGCACGAGAAGAGAGTCTCGGTGTAGTGTCTCCGTCTGTGTCGATTAAGGACCGCCTCGATGTAGGCCTGCTGACCGAGGACCCTTTAACTGGTCACATGCCTCGTCATGGGTAAGCCTTGCCTCGGGTAGACTAAGGCCGGAATAAGATAACACGAAATGGGAGTGGAGCGGTGGCGAGAGTAGCGTGTACCCTCCGTGGCAAGAGGCTGGACGGTGGTGTATCTGTGCTCTCGGTTTGCGTGAACCTGATCCGGTCTTAAGAACCCCGGTGGCGGGTTGACATATGCAAGGGTTAAGTGCTACATATGTCGTGTGATTGGAGATCCTCAGCTGAGTATAATCGATTCGGATCGCCGTACCTCCGCGGTTATGGAGACTTGGCCACTGACTTACACGTAGCATTCCACTAAAGATGATGGGTTTTTGTTAAGAAATTGGCTAGTGCAGGACCAGTGATTGAACTAGGGTAGAAAGAACTCTAGTTGCAGGTAATTGAACCTAACCTGACAAATAAAATTGGATTTTTAAGGATCCACTTTAGTAAGCATTTCTGCAAAACAGAGTCTTTGATTATTGAAAAGCCTTACCTTGACTCCCATATAACCAGCATACCCTTGAGAGTCTTTTCCTTAGTCGGGTAAGACTTGCTGAGTAATTCCATACTCAGGGTTTATCCCTTTGTTGTTTTTAGGTGGGGAAGTAGCAGACTTCTGCTGCTTCTGTGCTAAGGTGGTTCCCAAGAATGAAAGCCAGGAATGAAGTGCGGGAGGACTCAGTCCTCCACCTTAGATCTTTCGTTTATAGTACTTCGGGAGATGTTGTGTCTCCCTGGTTTGTATAATTAATACTTTTATGCACTCGTTTTTAGAACTGGTCTGTAATAACTTAACTTGAGCTTACTTTGAAAATAAATGTAAGATTATGTAATCGCTTCCGCATATCTTTATCTCTGATGATCTGTAATGTCTGCAAGACGGGTGAAACGTTCCTGGTAAGGTAAGGAGGATACCGAGCTTGTCAAGTAACTTAGGAACATCTACAGGGTGTCTGATGTCTGTTAGACAAGGACAACTGTAGGTGGGCCTAATTACTTGGGAGGTTCTGTCACAGCTGGTATCGGAGCGTAGCCCTTCTTTGCAGATATTCCAGGGCATCTTCAAAAGATTTTCAAAAGTCTTACCTAAAGATTCTTTTCTCTTCTTACCTAAGTAATCTGAAGAGTTTATATTAAAGACCAGTTAGGAAGAGTGCAACGTATAGAAGGTTGAATCAACCAAGATTGATTCTGTATTTATTCATGCATCATACTAAGAATTATACTAATAACATTTTCCCCCTTTAGAAGATGCCGCCACGCACGAGGCTAACGGCACGAAAATCAACGGGACCGAGGGGAGTACCCCGGCACCAACTGGCCCCTCGCCAAGAAAGTAGTAGTAGTGGGAGTAACGATCCCATCGGAGACTTGGAAGCCGAAGTAAATCGACTTCAAGCAGTGCTACGGCACAGGACCAATGCATGGATTGCCGACGGAGACAGAATTAATGATCTAAGAAGAGATCTCCGTCACCTGCGGGATCAGCTAGCTGACCGGGACCTAGCACTTGACTAGGCAGTCCAGTCACACATGTTAGTGTGTGCTAAGGAAGCAAGGGCTCAGGCCCGAAATAGAGAGTTAAGCAAAGCTGTCGACGACCTGCAGGTGTACTGTAATACACTCCATGAAGAAGTGCATGTGCTCTACTCGCAATTGCATCCTAGTGAGCCTATACCCCCTTCTGAGGCAGAAGCCGGACCTTCCCACGCCGCGGGACGCGCGTCGGGTGGGGAGCTAGATCTGTTTGAGCCCCCTCCTTCTTTAAGGTTGGTGGACGTCTGGACTCCTACCCCCGACAATGAAGCCGCCAAAAGCGATGGGAAGCAGGACTAGGGGTGTAATAAGAGTAGAGAGGGGTATTGAAGGGAGTATCGCGTTTCGGGGTAAAGGGAAAACTTGCACCCAGGTATATTGGTCCATTCCCTATTCTTCAAAGATATGGACCAGTAGCGTATCAACTCCAACTCCCCGAAACATTGTCTGCCGTGCATAATGTGTTCCACGTGTCACAATTGAAGAAGTGTCTTCGGGTTCCCGATCGAACCATTGAAGTGACTGATGTTGTCCTGGAACCAGATTTGACATACTCGGAACATCCCATTCGAGTTCTGGATCAAAAGGACAGGGTTACCCGGAGAAAAACTCTCAAGTTTTATAAGATACAGTGGAACCAACATTCGGAAGATGAGGCTACCTGGGAAACCCAAGATTTCTTAGATAAGAATTTCCCGGGCTTTCTAGCCTCTTGTAAATTGTAAAGTTGTATAGCTGTGTAATAAAGGAATGAACCCCCACACCATCCCTGCCTTGTACCAGAAATAAGGAAATAAAAACGTGACACATTTCCTTTTCCATTACTCACCCTAGGACTTTAAATCTCGGGACGAGATTCTTTTATGGGGGGAAGGATGTAACACCCCTGGTGTTACTATAACTAAAACTTGAGCATGACATCATGAGCATGGGCATTGCATATGTTTGATACACCTAGAGTGCATTCACTAGGCAAAAATTTCAAACAAGTTGTATTGTTTTACTGTTTTGCAAATAGGACCTTGGTTTAAGGACTTAACCCTAAATAGTGGTTAAAGGGGTAAGACTTAACCAAAGTTGAGAAAACCTAAAGGCTTTAAAGTAAAAGTCATAAAGTGACCCCAACAATAGGGTTGAATCACATTTATACCCTTGGGATATTAAAAACCCTAATCAAAACCCTGGAAAACCCTAAAACCAAACCCTAGGGGCCTAAGTGCAAAATTAGTCCACTTTTGGACTAAAGTGCAAAAACCAAGTCAAATAAGCATTTCAAGTCTATTGGGTCACAAAAATGTGGACTTGCAAGCAAAACCCTAAGTTTTGGACTAAAGTGCAAAATGGACCTCTCTTGAGCTTTGCACTAAGTCTGAAAAATCAGTGCATGGGCTCAACTTTGGAGCTTTATAACTTGCAACCTATTGGGTTTTTGCCCTAGGTCACCACATTAAAGTTGAAGCCTAATCATAGGAGAACAACTTTGCTAAAGGGTGCAAGCATAGTTGTTATGAAAAATTTGCAGAAAAACCCAGTCCAAAACTGGCTGTCAGGCTGTGTTGAACTGAATATCTGCCTAGCAGTTAACTGACCCCAACTTTGAGCCCAGATTCAAGCATGATCCAGTGCTCAAATGTGTTTATGTCCTATAATGGAGTTGTAGCTGGTTCATGACTCTACAACTTTGGTACAGATCAATAACAAAGTTGTTATGCAAAATAAAAACTTATGGGCTCTGCAAACTCGACTGTCAGGCTGTCTGATGAGCTCTGGCGATGGTACAGTAACTGTCATAACTGAAGAAGATTGGGTTTCTTCCTCACCGCCGGTAGCTTCTGCCGTCGATCGCCGCTCGCTGAGATTCGTGCTCGACGGTCGCCGGATAAGCTTGCCGCGGTAAAAACCTCGTCACCAGTGAGCTGGCCACCACTCCGACGGCTTCACCCCCCCTGTCTCCCTTCAACTTTGCGGCTGGCGGATTACCTCGCCGTCGACCGCCGCCTCTCGGCTGGATGCCGCGTGTCCAAGTCTTTCACCGTGTCGCCGGGACCTCCTCTAACCCCTCCGTGGATCACCGGACTTACCGCCACGTCGCGGCCACGTAACCGCGCGCCAGTGCGTCTTCCCTATCTCCGGCCGCCGCTCATCTTCATCCAAATTGAGCACCGCCGCCCGTGAACACTATAAATTGACCCCGCCGTGAGCTTCGCTATATCTTTACGCATCCAGCCACCGCTAATCAGCCCCGATCATCCACCCGAGCGCTCGGATTTCTAACTGCCCCCAAATCGGTTCTCCGCCGTTGTAAAACGAGCTCACCGTGGTCAGCCCTCTACAGGTCCGTTCCTGCCCTCTGCGCCCTCGTTTAAGCTTTCCCATGTCTCCGTGATGCTTACCGAAGCATTGGATTGAACTAGACCGGCGCCTATCGCCGGGAACACATTCATGCCGCCGTGGTGCTTACGGCCATCGTGGCCGGAGCTCTATGAGTCACCAACGGTGCAATTACCTTAGGGGAAATGCTCCTTAGGGGTTGAATTTCGTGTATGCCGCTCGGAGAACTCAGCCACTGCCTCAAACGGCCGGCGTAGCTGCTCGCCGGAGCGCGGCCGCGCGGAGCACCGTCGTGGACTTGAAATCGTGAATTGACCAGAACCCAGGGGCCTTTTCAAGAACGGTCAGCGACTCAGAACAATAGTGATTGGCTCTGATTCGGTTTAGTTGTTAAGCCGGGGGCCTCTGCGTAAAACGACCTTCGCGGGCGCGCGCGCGCGCGCGAAACCGCTTGGGCCTGGGCTTGTTAGGCCAGAAACGGCCCAGTACTGTTTATCGTTTCCCTTTTTCTTTTCCAGCTGAACTTTGAAAAACTGTAGAAAATTATAGAAAAATGCTAAAATTATGAGACCAATTTTCCTAGGTTTGTTATTTTCCATAGAATTTATTAAAAATAGTTTCATAATTTTTAGATCAAGTAGGGAATTTTAGGATATTTAAAATAGCCTAAATCAATGGTTCTGGATTTTTAGAAATTAAATAATAAGTCCAAAATTCCCCAAACTTTTTATGTAAGCTTTTCCCATTATTTAGAAGCCTTGGGTAGAGTTTGGTTTGATTTGGACCTTGTTTGATCACTAAACCCAAAACTACCCCCCCCCCCCTGCCCTATGAACTCCTTTACCGACTCCGGAAACCCTAAGTTTCCGGAACTCCGTGAAGGAAAGTTGTACTCAAGATATAAACAACAAGTTTATGTTATCTTTGCATTCTCATGAGCATCCCATGACATCCATCCTTATGTATGTATATGGATATCTTAGAACAAGAAGAAGAAGAAGAGGTTGTTGAAGAAGGGATACCACCCACCTCTGATCCCCAGACCGACAACTGCTTTTATTTTGATATCTGTGGATCCGAGCCAGACCCATCTGATAACAAAGGCAAGCCCCGGTGCATTTGCCACCTTCCTTGATGTTTTTAAAATCTTTCTCACTTGCTTGCTGCATTAGGTAATAGGAGTTGATTGATTAAACAATTTCTGCATTACCTCCCTTGATCTTGATTAACCTCCTTGAAACCCTGTTTTTACAAAAAGGTTTTACTTTGCTTAGTATTGCTTTAGAAAAACAAAAGGATTTGTTTTACAAAAGATGTTTGGCAAAGTGGGAGGGATGTTTTCAAAAATAAAACTTGATGGTGGATCCATCACGGCCGTGATGGATTCAACATCGGAAAAGATGTACCTCTGTCAGGTACCAAACTTTGGGTTTGAAATGATTAAGCTGAGACCGGGCGGGTGACTTGCACGAGAAGAGAGTCTCGGTGTAGTGTCTCCGTCTGTGTCGATTAAGGACCGCCTCGATGTAGGCCTGCTGACCGAGGACCCTTTAACTGGTCACATGCCTCGTCATGGGTAAGCCTTGCCTCGGGTAGACTAAGGCCGGAATAAGATAACACGAAATGGGAGTGGAGCGGTGGCGAGAGTAGCGTGTACCCTCCGTGGCAAGAGGCTGGACGGTGGTGTATCTGTGCTCTCGGTTTGCGTGAACCTGATCCGGTCTTAAGAACCCCGGTGGCGGGTTGACATATGCAAGGGTTAAGTGCTACATATGTCGTGTGATTGGAGATCCTCAGCTGAGTATAATCGATTCGGATCGCCGTACCTCCGCGGTTATGGAGACTTGGCCACTGACTTACACGTAGCATTCCACTAAAGATGATGGGTTTTTGTTAAGAAATTGGCTAGTGCAGGACCAGTGATTGAACTAGGGTAGAAAGAACTCTAGTTGCAGGTAATTGAACCTAACCTGACAAATAAAATTGGATTTTTAAGGATCCACTTTAGTAAGCATTTCTGCAAAACAGAGTCTTTGATTATTGAAAAGCCTTACCTTGACTCCCATATAACCAGCATACCCTTGAGAGTCTTTTCCTTAGTCGGGTAAGACTTGCTGAGTAATTCCATACTCAGGGTTTATCCCTTTGTTGTTTTTAGGTGGGGAAGTAGCAGACTTCTGCTGCTTCTGTGCTAAGGTGGTTCCCAAGAATGAAAGCCAGGAATGAAGTGCGGGAGGACTCAGTCCTCCACCTTAGATCTTTCGTTTATAGTACTTCGGGAGATGTTGTGTCTCCCTGGTTTGTATAATTAATACTTTTATGCACTCGTTTTTAGAACTGGTCTGTAATAACTTAACTTGAGCTTACTTTGAAAATAAATGTAAGATTATGTAATCGCTTCCGCATATCTTTATCTCCGATGATCTGTAATGTCTGCAAGACGGGTGAAACGTTCCTGGTAAGGTAAGGAGGATACCGAGCTTGTCAAGTAACTTAGGAACATCTACAGGGTGTCTGATGTCTGTTAGACAAGGACAACTGTAGGTGGGCCTAATTACTTGGGAGGTTCTGTCACAGAAAATAGTAGAATAGAGCTTTTGGTTTGTCAAAACTCTTTTATTGTCTCTTTTGTCAAAAGTTGGCCTCTTGTGGGTCTCTTTTGTCAAAAGTTGGCCTCTTGTGGGGAGAAGTGTTGATTATGGGAAAAAGGGGGAGTTTTTGAAATCCTTGATCAATTTCTTTTGGAACATCTCTCTTTATGTCTCTACAAGTGAATTTGACTTAGAGATAGGAAATTGAGTTTGATTTGCAAAAACAAACCAAGTGGTGGCAAAGAGTGATCCATATATGCCAAATATGAATCAAAACTATTTTGAGTTTTCATTTGCATTGATATTGCACTTGTTCTAGTTGCTTTATGTTGTGTTGGCATAAATCACCAAAAAGGGGGAGATTGAAAGGGAAATGTGCCCTTGGGCCATTTCTAAGTATTTTGGTGATTGAGTGCCAACACAAGTTCTTTTGTGTTAATCTATGCAAAGTGGTGGACAAAGTGCAAATCATGTCAAGAGGTATGTTTCTAGACTTAGTATATTGTTTTATGGACTAATGTATTGTGTCTAAGTGCTGGAAACAGGAAAAATCAAGTTAGAGAAGAGATGGCTTTGTTCAGCCAAAGTCTGCTCAGTCTGGGTGCACCGGACTGTCCGGTGGTGCACCAGACAGTGTTCGGTGCGCTAGACTGGCTCTGGCGAACTTGCTGTTCTCGGGAGTTTGACGGCGGTGTACGGCTATAAATCACCGGATTGTCCGGTGGTGCACCGGACTGTCCGGTGAGTCGTTCACAGGCGAACTCGTCGCTCTCGGGAAACCATCAACGGCGTACGGCTATAATTCACCGGACTGTCCGGTGTGCACCGGACTGTCCGGTGAACCAACGGTCTGCCGGGGCAACGGTCGGCCGAGGATTCCACGCGTGACGCGTGGTCGAGCCAACGATCACATTGGTGCACCGGACTGTCCGGTGTGCACCGGACAGTGTCCGGTGCGCCAACGGCTCTGGACCTTCAACGGTCGACTGCGCCATAAAAGGAAAGAAATCCGCACCGGACTGTCCGGTGCGCCAGGCGACAGAAGGCAAGATCTGCCTTCCTGGAATGCTCTCAACGGCTCCTAGCTGCCTTGGGGCTATAAAAGGGACCCCTAGGCGCATGGAGGAGAACACCAAGCATTCTCACAACATTCCTAAGCACCAAGACTTCGATTCCGCGCATTTGTTTCTTCGTGATAGCATATAGAGCTCTAGTTGAGTTGTGAACTCGTCGGGTTTTGTTGCGAGCTCTTGTTGCGACTTGTGTGCGTGTTGACACTCTGATTTTTGTGTCTTGTGTGCGTTGCTCATCCCTCCCTTACTCCGTGCTTCTTTGTGAACTTCAAGTGTAAGGGCGAGAGGCTCCAAGTTGTGGAGATTCCTCGCGAACGGGATAAAGAAAAGCAAAGCAAAACACCGTGGTATTCAAGTGGGTCTTTGGACCGCTTGAGAGGGGTTGATTACAACCCTCGTCCGTTGGGACGCCACAACGTGGAGTAGGCAAGCGTTGGTCTTGGCCGAACCACGGGATAAACCACTGTGCCATCTCTGTGATTGATCTCTTGTGGTTATTGTGTTTTGTTGAGACTCCTCTCTAGCCACTTGGCATTATTGTGCTAACGCCTAACCAAGTTTTGTGGCATTAAGTTTTCAAGTTTTACAAGATCACCTATTCACCCCCCTCTAGGTGCTCTCACTCTTCACGTCCATTTGGTAAAGCTTAAAGCCATGGTAAGTAGCATAGGCAAGTAATATACGAATTGACTCAAGCCTAGCTACGGGTGCATAGGTTTCACCAAAATCCAAACCTTCGACTTGTGAATACCATTTGGCCACAAGTCATGCCTTGTTCCTTGTCACCACACCATGCTCATCTTGTTTGTTACGGAAGACCCACTTGGTTCCTATAACATTTTGGTTAGGACGTGGAACTAAATGCCATACCTCATTCCTTGTGAAATTGTTGAGCTTCTCTTGCATCACCAACACCCAATCCAAATCTTGAAGTGCTTCCTCTACCCTGTGTGGCTCAATAGAGGAAACAAAAGAGTAATGTTCACAAAAATGAGAAACACGAGATCGAGTGGTTACCCCCTTATGAATATCTCCTAGGATGGTGTTCACGGGGTGATCTCGTTGGATTGCTTGGTGGACTCTTGGGTGTGGCGGTCTTTGATCTTGCTCATCCTCCTTGTCTTGATCATTTGTATCTCCCCCTTGATCATTGTCGTTCCCTTGTGGTGGCTCATCTTCTTGATCTTCTTCATCGTCTTGGGCCTCATCCTCATCTTGGGTTGGTGGAAATGCTTGAATGGAGGAAGATGGTTGATCTTGTGCTTGTGGAGGCTCTTCAAATTCCTTAGGACACACATCCCCAATGGACATGTTCCTTAGCGCGACGCATGGAGCCTCTTCATCATCTAGCTCATCAAGATCAACTTGCTCTACTTGAGAGCCGTTAGTTTCATCAAACACAATGTCACATGAGACTTCAACTAGTCCAGTGGACTTGTTAAAGACTCTATATGCCCTTGTGTTTGAGTCATAACCAAGTAAAAAGCCTTCTACAGCCTTAGGAGCAAATTTAGATTTTCTACCTCTTTTAACAAGAATAAAACATTTGCTACCAAAGACTCTAAAATATGAAACATTGGGCTATTTACCGGTGAGGAGTTCATATGATGTCTTCTTGAGGATTCGGTGTAGATATAACCGGTTGATGGCGTAGCAAGCAGTGTTGACCGCCTCGGCCCAAAACCGATCCGAAGTCTTGTACTCATCAAGCATGGTCCTTACCATGTCCAATAGAGTTCTATTTTTCCTCTCCACTACACCATTTTGTTGTGGTGTGTAGGGAGAAGAGAACTCATGCTTGAGGTCCTCCTCCTCAAGGAAATCTTCAATTTGTGAATTCTTGAACTCCATCCCGTTGTCGCTTCTTATTTTCTTGATCCTTAAGCCGAACTCATTTTGAGCCCGTCTCAAGAATCCTTCAAAGTCTCTTGGGTTTGAGATTTATCCTATAAAAAGAATAGCCAAGTGAAGCGATAATAATAATCCACAATAACTAGACAGTACTTACTCCCGCCGATGCTTATGTAAGCTATCGCGCCGAATAGGTCCATGTGGAGGAGCTCGAGTGGTCTGTCAGTTGACATGATGTTCTTGTGTGGATGATGAACACCAACTTGCTTCCCTGCTTGGCATGCGCTACAAATCCTGTCTTTCTCAAAATGAACATTTGTTAGTCCTAAAATTTGTTCTCCCTTTAGAAGCTTGTGAAGATTCTTCATTCCAACGTGGGCTAGTCGGCGATGCTAGAGCCAACCCATGTTAGTCTTAGCAATTAAGCAAGTATCGAGTTCAGCTCTATTGAAATCAACTAAGTATAGCTGACCCTCTAATACTCCCTTAAAAGCTACTGAATCATCACTTCTTCTAAAGACAATAACACCTGTATCCGTAAAAAGACAATTGTAACCCATTTTGCATAATTGGGAAACAGAAAGCAAGTTGTAATCTAATGAATCTACAAGAAAAACATTGGAAATAGAGTGGTCAGGTGATATAACAATTTTACCCAATCCTTTGACCAAACCTTGATTTCCATCCCCGAATGTGATAGCTCGTTGGGGATCTTGGTTTTTCTCGTAGGAGGAGAACATTCTTTTCTCCCCAGTCATATGGTTTGTGCACCCGCTGTCGATGATCCAACTTGAGCCCCCGGATGCATAAACCTACAAAACAAATTTAGTTCTTGATTTTAGGTACCCAAACAGTTTTAGGTCCTTTGACATTAGATACAAGAACTTTGGGTACCCAAACACAAATCTTTGACCCCTTGTGTTTGCCCCCAACATATTTGGCAACTACCTTGCCTGATTTGTTAGTAAGCACATAAGAAGCATCAAAAGTCTTGAATGAAATGTTATGGTCATTTGATGCAATAGGAGTTTTCTTCTTAGGCAATTTAGCATGAGTGGATTGCCTAGAACTAGATGCCTCACTCTTATACATAAAAGCATGATGAGGTCCAGAGTGAGACTTCCTAGAATGAATTTTGTGTTCGGGATAACCGGCAGGGTATAAAATGTAATCCTCGTTATCCTGAACCATGGGAGCTTTGCCCTTAACAAAGTTAGATAATCTTTTAGGAGGGGCATTAAGCTTGACATTGTCTCCCTTTTGGAGGCCAATGCCATCCTTAATGCCAGGGCGTCTCCCACTATAAAGCATACTACGAGCAAATTTAAATTTTTCATTTTCTAATTCATGCTCGGCAATTTTAGCATCTAATTTTGCTATATGATCATTTTGTTGTTTAATCATAGCAATGTGATTATGAATAGCATCAACATTAATATCTCTACATCTAGTGCAAATAGAAACATGCTCAACGGTAGATGTAGATGGTTTGCAATCATTTAATTCAACTATCTTAGCATGTAAAATGTCATTCTCATCTTTAAGATTGGAAATGGAAATGTTGTAAACATCTAGTTCCTTAGCCTTAGCAATCAATTTTTCATTCTCATTTCTAAGGCTAGCAAGAGAGGCATTCAATGGATCAATCTTAGCAATTAAATTAGCATTATCATTTCTAAGATTGACAATTGAATCATCACAAATATTTGACTTCTCAACCTTAGCAATCAAATTAACATTCTCAATTCTAAGGTTGGAGATAGTGTCATGGCAAGTACTTAGCTCATTAGTTAATTTTTCATTTTTCTCTACTTCCTGAGCATAAGCATTTTTAGTCTTAACATGCTTTTTGTTTTCTTTGATAAGGAAGTCCTCTTGGCTATCCAAGAGATCATCCTTTTCATGAATGACACTAATCAATTCATTTAATTTCTCCTTTTGTTGCATGTTAAGATTGGCAAAAAGAGTAAGCAAGTTATCCTCCTCATCACTAGAATTATCCTCATCACTAGAGGTTGCATATTTAGTGGAGGATTTTGATTTTACCTTCTTCTTCTTGCCGTCCTTCACCATAAGACACTTATGGCCGACGTTGGGGAAGAGAAGTCCCTTGTTGACGACGATGTTGGCGACGTCCTCGTCGTCAGAGGAGTCGGTGGAGCTCTCGTCGGAGTCCCACTCTCGGCAAACATGGGCATCGCCGCCCTTATTCTTGTAGTACATCTTCTTTTCCTTCCTCCTTCCCCTCTTGTCGTTTTCCCTGTCACTACCACTAGATAATGGACATTTAGCGATAAAATGACCGGGCTTACCATATTTGTAGCAAACCTTCTTGGAACGGGGCTTATAATCTTTTCCCTTCCTTTGCTTGAGGATTTGGCGGAAGCTCCTGATGATGAGCGCCATCTCCTCATTGTCGAGCTTGGAGGCGTCGATGGGGGCCCTACTCGGTGTATAGTCTTTTTTCTTCTCCTCCGTTGCTTTGAATGCAACGGGTTGTGCCTCGGGTACGGAGGAGGCGCCTTGCTCGATGATCTTCTTGGAGCCTTTGATCATCAATTCAAAGCTCACAAATTTGCCTATCACTTCCTCGGGAGACATTAGTTTATATCTTGGATCACCACAAATTAATTGAACTTGAGTGGGGTTAAGAAATACGAGTGATCTAAGAATAACCTTGACCATTTTATGGTCATCCCACTTGGTGCTCCCGAGGTTGCGCACTTGGTTCACCAAGGTCTTTAGCCGGTTGTACATGGCTTGCGAGTCTTCTCCTTGGTTGAGCATGAAACGACCGAGCTCCCCCTCGATCGTTTCTCTCTTGGTGATTCTTGTCACCTCATCTCCTTCGTGCACGGTCTTAAGCACGTCCCAAATCTCCTTGGCGGATTCCAACCCGTGTACTTTGTTATACTCCTCTCGACTTAAAGAAGAGAGAAGTATAGTTGTTGCTTAGGAGTTAAGATGCCGGATTTGGTCGGCCTCCTTCGAGCCAGTCTTTATCCCCCACCTGTGGTACCTGCACTCCATACTCAACAATATCCCATATGCTTTTGTGGAGTGAAGTTAGATGACCTTTCATTTTAGCACTCCACATAAAATAATCTTCACCTTCAAAAACCGGTGGTTTGCCTAATGGGACGGAAAGTAAAGGAGTATGTTTAGGAATGCGAGGATAGCGTAGGGGGATCTTACTAAACTTCTTGCGCTCATGGCACTTAGAAGTTACGGATGGCGTGTCGGAGCCGGAGGTGGATGGCGACGAAGAATCGGTCTCGTAGTAGACCACCTTCTTCATCTTCTTCTTCTTGTCACCACTCCGATGCGACTTGTTGTGGGAGGTTGACTCTCCCTTTCCTTTGGAGCCAGACTCCCTTAATGGAGCCTTCCCATAGCTTGTGGCGGGCTTCTCGCCGGTCACCATTTCCTTCTTGGCGTGTTCTCCCGACATCACTTCGAGCGGTTAGGCTCTAATGAAGCACCGGGCTCTGATACCAATTGAAAGTCGCCTAGAGGGGGGGGGGTGAATAAGCGGAATCTGAAAATTATAAACTTAAGCACAACTACAAGCCGGGGTTAGCGTTAGAAATATAAACGAGTCCAAAAGAGAGGGGGAAAACAAATCACAAGCAAATGAAGAGTGAGACGCGGTGTTTTATTTTACCGAGGTTCGGTTCTTGCAAACCTACTCCCCGTTGAGGTGGTCACAAAGACCGGGTCTCTTTCAACCCTTTCCCTCTCTCAAACGGTCACTTAGACCGAGTGAGCTTCTCTTCTCAATCAATCGGGACACCAAGTCCCCACAAGGACCACCACACAATTGGTATCTCTTGCCTTGATTACAATTGAGTTGGGATCAAGAAAGAAAGAAGAAGAAAAGCAATCCAAGCGCAAGAACTTAAAAGAACACAAATGTCTCTCTCTCTAGTCACTATTTGATTGTAATGAACTTTGGACTTGGGAGAGGATTTGATCTCTTTGTTTGTGTCTTGGAGTGAAGTCTAGAGCTCTTGTATTGAATGCAAATGGCTGAAACTTGGATGCCTTGAATGTGGGGGTGGTTGGGGTATTTATAGCCCCAACCACCAAAATGGCCGTTGGGGATGGCTTCTGTCGTATGGCGCACCGGACAGTCCGGTGCGCCAGCCACGTCACCCAACCGTTAGGGTTCGACCATTGGAGCTTCTGACAACTGGGCCACCGGATAGTCCGGTGGTGCACCGGACAGGTCCTGTAGACTGTCCGGTGCGCCTTCTAGCGCCTGCTCTGACTTCTGCGCGCGCAGGCGCGCACTGTAGCGCATTTAATGTCTTCTGCAGACGACCGTTAGCGCGAAGTAGCCGTTGCTCCGCTGGCACACCGGACAGTCCGGTGTTACACTGGACAGTCCGGTGAATTATAGCGGAGTGGTCTCCCAAATTCTCGAAGCTGGTAAGTTTAGCGTCGATCTCCCTGGTGCACCGGACACTGTTCGGTGGCGCACCGGACAGTCCGGTGCGCTAGACCAGGACTGCTTTCGGTATACTTTGCTCCTTTGTTTTGTACCCTTTCTTTTGACTTTGTATTGGTTTGTTGTGAACCTTTGGCACTTGTAGAACTCATAATCTCGATCAAACTAGTTAGTCCAATAATTTGTGTTGGACAATTCAACCACCAAAATTCATATTGAAAAATGATTGACCCTATTTCTCTTTCAAAACCTAAGCAGCAAAATCTCGTCAGGTCGAGTGGTTACCTATTGCCATCTCTACTTGCTGGTAAGCTGACTTGCACTAGATATATAGCCAGAAGGTTGCAAATTAAGAAGCTTCTCGCTTAGCTGTTTAGTGTGTATAACAAGTCCACCAGCTAGTCAGTCAAGCAGGGCCTTTTGCTGTTTAACCGTGTTGGCAAGTGTGCATTATATTATTGCTGTCTCAGCATCATCTGTTTACTTCGTTTGTCAGTTTCCACCATCTACTCGACTTCATCGCAGATATAAAGTCATAAACAAACGTGCCACAGATCTTAAAAAAAAAGTTCCGATTATTGTTGTCATCAAACTTCAAAAGACTCGATCAAAACAGATTTTCAACTCACACGAGACACGAACAATTCAACCACTCCGAAGAACGCATACGATCCAGTAGTGGATGTAAACGTACGTACGTAACACTAGTTCAGCACACGAACCGAACAAAGCCACACCACGACCATCTGTCAGATCATATTATCCAGCTCGGCCTCAGGGACAGGGACGAGATGGTCGGCCGGCACCGGCGCCCGCGCCTGCGGCGGCGCCGGCGCCGGGTCTAGGAGGCGCAGGTACTGCTTGATGCTGTGGAAGCGCAATGGCTCGAGCAAGGTAAGGAACGGCAGGGGGAAGCGCCCTGACCGGCCTGCGCTAAGCAGGCGAACGTTGGTGCCGGCGTCCGCGTACCCGAAGAAAGTCGGCGGCAGCGCGGGCACGACGTCGCGGTCGACGATGACGCGCTGCACGGACACGTGGCGCTGCCCGGCCACGAGCTCGTCGCAGAACGCCTGGTTGCCGACGCGGGGGGCCGCGAACGTCACGGCTCTGACGGCGACCACCACCCCGAGCGCCGCGGGGGCGGCGGCGTCCCACGCGGCCAGCAGGGCCAGCGCGCCGCCGAGGCTGTGCCCGGTGGCCGTGACGCGGATCTTCTCGCCGGGGTGCCTGCTCCTCACGTACGTCACCAGCCGGCTCAGCTCGGCCAGCACCTGGGTGCGCGCGCTGGTCCGCATGGCGCAGGCCTCGCAGCTGGACGTGTACAGGCTCTCGAAGCCCCTCTCCACCCGCACTTTCCCGGCCTGCTGCTCGCCGTGGATCGGAACGAGGACCGCCTGCAGGTCCTTGAGCAGCTCGTCCAGCGCCGACGTGCCGCGCCACACGACCGCGATGTCGCGGTACCCGACGCGGTCGCGCTCGGCGTCGGTCGCGAGGGCCACGTATCCGATCCAGTGCTGCTCGTGCGGGCAACCGTCGTCGTCGTTTCCCTCGTTCACGCCGTCGCCGGCCAGGATGTTGACGGTGGCGTAGATGAACGAGGTGGCCACGTAGCCGCTGCCGCCGAGGCCGACGGCGGGCAGCATGTCGGCCAGGGAGTAGCGGCAGGTGCCACTGTGGTCGTCGTAGGCGGCGTAGGTGCCAGTAGTTGAAGACCTGGCCTTCGTCAGCGGCCATGGTGTGTGGCTTCGTCTACACGTACACTCTAAACTAGTTAGCTAGGGCAACAACTTTCTCTTGTTCTATTGGCGCGTTATCACCATGATACACCTAAACACGTATTTATAGCCGCTTGGCCCTTGCAACTGTATGTATATCATATCGTCGCAGGGACGCAGCCCATGACTAGCTCCATCGATGAGATGCATTATATTATATACTAGCAAAAATGGCCGTGTGTTGCTACAATTTTCATTTATGTTTAACTACAGAGTATAAAATATAAAGACATATGTATTCAATTAGTTAGGTGAGTGTGAACGTGAGTTTAGAGCCAATTAACATGGTTTAAATCTCTATTTATGTAGTATAATTTTAGCTATTTTACCATTTAAATGTGTAAGAGACCACGACGGTAGAAGCCGTGTAACCGTAAAAACAACTGGTTAGAAGGAGAAGGTATATGCTATGAAAATTCTCAACCTCGATCCAATTCAAAATGTGCGTGTAGGCATTAGACAAACACTTAAAACTGTACTAACCACTAACCCACATATATAATTAAGTAGTCAATGAGATGACACATGCATACACACATTTTGTTCCGATGAAGCCTTTGATATGGTCGTACAAAAAATATGAAACATCCACTTGTTGGCAACACGATGACTAAATGTGCTAATGTGCATGGCAAATGGACCTTAGCTTGACTAATACAAAAGCGCGTTACGTACTGCACGCGCGGTGACAAAAATTCATACCCCGGATGTAATTTCCCCCCTACTTTGCATATGGTGTAAGAGCTTCTTGATAGATTGTTTTTGCAGAATTCATATCCTTCCACCCACCACCCTCCGTAGGTATTAGACAAACACATAAGACTGTAACCCACTCATTAACTCTCACTAGTCGGTTGCCTGTATGTTGCGACGGCTTACAACAATACCCATGTAAACTATTCACCAAAAGAATTTCAAGATTTTTTATTGATTGTCTCTGCTCTTCGTATAATATTTTTTTTGATTTGGCTAACTGATATTATTATTTACTCAATCCAATATGTCTTGATACAACACGATCAATGAAGTGAGCGATAAGAAGAGAGTTCACAACGACTGACTGAACGAACAGAGATTATAAAATGACATAATTCCACCATACAGAGACCAAATAAGAGAAAGTTTGTGAGCTCAAGTTTCTAAAATAAGTCACATGAACTCAAACTTATAAAAAAGATAGATCAAAATATAGAGTGATTGCTAAAGTCAGGTATCAATAAAAACTGAATGCGTTCCATATACTACTTCGTAGCAATGACCAACGCTTAAATAAACAAATAACCTTTTATTTTACTGTTAGTGTGACAAATCATTGTTGCTCCATCTAATTTAGCAACCTCAAACATCATGGAGTCCATTGTGTTAATGTGGCCTCAGAAACGACCTAATGCATACAAGAGCCAAGAACGTCTTGCCGTGCTTGGGCTGTAGCCTCGGTCCATAGTGCTGGTCCGGCCCGACACGATTATATATTTTTTATTTTACAAAAAACGTATATACATATATATAATTTATATTCAATATTAAAAACATCTGAGCATGATGTTCTACTGGTTTGGTTAGACAACTTTACCAGTGTCTCCCCCACCTCCTGCACCGTTTTTTTAACATTTTACGCTGATTTAATCAAATGGGCCGACGGGCTAATGGGCTGGTCTGGCACAGTCAGTAGGCTGGCATGACGTGGCTGGGCCAGAATTGTGGCCCGCGGGCGTCTGGCCCGTGCCGGGCCGCCATTTGGCCATCTATAGGTGTGCAGCGGGTTAATTTAAAATAGTTGTAAGGGGTTATTTGTAAAAAGATGACGCAGGACGACCGTTGTAACTGATGCTTTAAGTATAGTATAGACTACTCTAATACCTGTGCGTTGCGATGGTACCCAACCATATTTGATGATATTGATTGGACGAGCAAGCGACACTTGAGAGTCTTAATGGATCCTCCACATAAAAATACCCATAATAAACGAATTTAATGTCAAAGTGAACATATTGTTCGTATACTAGATATTGAACTGGTGAAACAAATATTACACTTGATCTCAGCCAAAAGACCGAAAAATGAGTTGAAAAGAAGCCTCTATACTCGAATTAAATTATATCCAATGTTTTGGCTTAGGACTTGGAGCGAGAAGATGGTGTAGATCTGATGCCCTAACCAAAATCATCATTGAGATTCCATAGGTAACACATGCAAATTCATTTATGGAGAAGGCTTAACAATTTTTCTCCAAGTTTAGCAAGACATAGAAAAAAAACACAAGTACGCTAATAAGGTCATTCCTAAAATACCAAATACAACAAGTTTATCCTCTAACGCTTAACATGATTACTGAAATACATACTTGCTCTTGCCTTTAGAGTATCATATCAAACAATAAAAACATTTTCCGCTTTTATAGAGCCTTGTACTCATTCCAATTGCATAGTTGGTTTCACTTAAAATTCAATGCGAAATGAATTCGGAACAAAACATTTTCGTAGTTATGCTCTAGCATTGTTCCACAGTTAAATGGCTAGAAATCTTGTATAAGACCTCGCCACATTTGGTGATATGTGGAATACACGAACTACACCCTATGTTGAAGGAGTGGAGCGGAGCTTGCACCGGAGCGGAAGACGAGTGAGCTAGGAGATGGGCTCCCGGTCCCTGGGGGCGACGAGGAGGTTTAGAGTTGGCTGGACTCGATGCAACTTTTATCACCTAGTGAGCATCCTTATCTGGAGGCAAGCACCCTAATCCTCCTCGCCGGTGGCGGTGCAATAGCGAAAGAAGCGGGCGGAGGTTGTTGCAAAATGGACGGGGTTTGTTGCTAGAGCGACAGCTGCGAGAACGTTGTTGTGCAAACAAATATGATATGATGGGATATGATTTGGAACCACATGTTAATTTTGAAGAAATATAAGAGGTTCTTTGTAAAAAATGATTCGGGATAATAGTTGAAACTGATGTTTTAATATAGTAGGGATAAGTATTATGGCACTGTAAACATTTTGTTCCGATGAAACCTTTGATATGGTCATACATAAAATACTATGAAACATCCACTTGGCAAATCGACCTTGACTAATACAAATCACGTTAGGTACTGCACGTTCACGGTGACAAAATTGATACCCGGCTCTTCCGACAAATGTAATTTTTCTCGACAGTGAATTTATACGACGAGGGCGCTCCCGAGATCTAAGAACTAAAAGTAATTACATCGGAGACATAAAATTTAGACTAATCTGGACTCTTGATGCGAGATAACACAATACGTCTAGTATAAGAGGTTGAGAGGCTACAACTGTAAGACCTAAATTTGGTAGAAGAAAAAAAAATATATCATAAAATAATAAAATAAAGAAATAAAAATGATAGTGTTCTTAAAAATTGACATTCCTTGTTCATAATCAACTAAGATATTAAAATAGTCATATGAAAAAGGGGCATCCCATACTTATGGATTTGGGGTGGCCTATTTTATGGAAATAATTCACCTATATGCTTGGTTTCTATTTAACTAAACATGTGCACAACCATACTTAAAATGATTAATTGTCAAATGACACCTAAATGGATTTATACATCATGTTGGACTTTATTTAATTGTGCACCTATAAATAATAAAAATAATAATATCAATGACAATGTATTAGTGTCCAATTTAGATTTCCTACCTAATTTACAACTTGGAAAATTTGAGAATGATATAGAAGGAGAAGAGAAGGAAAAACACAATACAAAATAAAAACAAAATATATGGATAGAAATAAATTTATATCCAAAGTTGAGAGTTAATGACTAACTTGAATATTTGAAATGAGAAGTAATCAAGAAAAGAGGGGAGGAAAGAAAACATTATATACAAAAAAAATACATATATAAATAAATACATAATCTTCTTGCAATAGGAGTTGAATTTGTACATTTGGCTCTATGGTGAAACTCATAGCAAAATTCAAATTTAAATTTTAAATTCAAAGAAATGAAAACAGGAAAAAAAGAAAAAGAAAAGGAGAAAAATCCTACCTGGGCCACAGATCCCCATATTCAGCCCACTAACTTTTTCCTCCGCGCGGCCCAACTCAGGGTGCGACGCCGACACTCTAGGCCCACATATCATCCGCTCCACCGCGCCACTCGTGTGCCCTAGGACTCTGATCAGTGGGCCCGCTAGGTCAGTCCGACCAAGTTGACGGCTCCACATCTCCGTGCGGCCTAAACAACTCTCACTGCCGTGCGTCCCCATATTCCAGCGTCCCCTGGTTGTTGCGCGAGCGCGTAGTCACGTTCACCTGGGACCCACCAGTCAGCTCCTTTCCCCCTCCTTCGTCCGAGTCTCACAGCACGTAACAAATCCCGGCCATGGCGGTGCGCCTCGCAGGCCTCGGGACCCGTTGCACGACCCCGCTAACCCACGTGGATATGATGCGCCACGATCCTAAGCCTTTCCCCTTCCCAATTTCTCGTCTGCCATTACGAAATTGCGAGTGTGTCGGTGCTGGGAGAGCCAGATTGCGCCGCCGCCGTGGAGATCTGGCCCTGGTGTACTTCGGTGCCCTTCTATTGGTCGTGGAGTTTCGCTTAGGTCCGGTGAATCGTGCTGTGGCGTATCGGACCGAGAAGACCAGTGTGGCCACGGGAATTCGTCGCCGTGATCTTCTTCGCCGCCGCGTTGCGCCTATTGCCGGGGCCAGGCTTCATCGTGGTGTGATTGCGGGTAACTATGGACCAATCCCATTCCTAATATTATGCGCATCGCATTAGACTACTGGGAGTTAGGTATTATGACCTAGAGCGCCCTGTGGGAGCTCGTCGGAGTTGACTCCACCGCGGGTGGATTCGTCGCCGTCGCTCGGCCACGGATAGAGGTGGGAGAATGGGGTTAGGCTGTTTGATGCGTGTTGGACGGTGATGATTAGAGCGCCATACCCCTTCGACTAATTGAATCCGCGTCGTCGATCTACAATCCGAGGGGTGCGTGCGAGATTAGCTAATATAAAATCTGCGCCGTAGTTCGCGGATCGGGCAGACCGCACCACGTACCGCTTCGCGGGCGGCCAGACCTAATCTGTATCGTTGCGTCAGATCGGACGGCCGAGAATCACCCATACCCTTTCGCGAATGCAGATTTTCACTTGAGCCCTTCTGTTTTTACAGAATAAACCCGCAGTCCAGTGAATAGTAGCCTGAGTCTTGGGAATTCTTGCGAGTTAACCCCTGCTATTCTCTGTTTTAATGCACACAGTCCAGGGAATGGAAAATCAGGGTAAAAGAATTAGAAAATGCATTTTTAATACAAAACAATTCCTAGAGCTTGTTTAATTCATAGAAAATTCATACTTAGTCCAAACTAATCCATTCTAGTTCCTATAATTTTGTAATAATGTTGTTTATCACATAATGTCTCTGTTTTGACATGAAAACCATATTAAAATGTATCTCTTAATTAATCTTGTATCAAATACATAAAACCTTCAGAAATTCATAACTCTTTCGTTTTAATTCCGAATTGACTCGTTCCAGTTGCGTTAGTTTCGTATAAGTATTACTACGCAGTAACAACATTTATTATACCATATTGCATAATTTAATGGTTAGATATTTATTTATCCTATGCCTACTAGATTAGCTCTTCTAAATCAAAACTAACCTGACCATAATTATAATGGGGTTAAAACATGATCTCTAGTTAAGTTATAATTAGAATAAAAGTTGAATTGATTATTTAAGAGTATATTTTCTCATATGATGTATACTAATCAATTTATAATATTTAATTCACATAGATCTCCCATAAATCATAACTCCTTAACCATGACTCCGATTTTACTAGTTCTCGATTCCACGATCTCGTTACGACGCGTAGATTATTATTACGCAGTTTGTTCTTATGTTTGCTGTGATGTTAATGTTGTCTATACCATGTTTATTTGTATTGCTATGACTAGCAGTGAGGGTCACGAGGATCTGAAGAATCATCCTGGTACCTGGAAACTCAAGTCCCAGGCAAGTTGTGCCCTTGATCAATTTCATTTACCCAATAATGTTCTTTATAATCAATTATTCATGCATTTGCTTAATTTTGATGGGACCCAATAGGTCACCCTAGTCTGATTATCTTTTACCTTGTTCACCCCTGAATCATTTGGGTAGTGTTGCTATTGCTCTATGGTTTTGGGTTTAATATTATATTATATCCATGTTCCAATTATTCTGTTATTTTATTTATGTTCATGTCAAGATCATTATTGTTAATTGGAAAATGGAGCTTAACTTGAGAAACACGTGCCACCACAAGGGTGGAATGGGACGCCCTTGGCTGACTAACTAGGAAAGCTAGTGAAAGACTACCTTACCCAAAAGGGGCAAGGGCAGTAGGGGAGTTGCATGCAGGGAGGTTCTTGGGTTGATTTTGCTGCGATGGCGGTCAGACGAGGGATTCTTGCAAGTGCTCTTCCCATAAACTGTAGCGGGTTTTCGGAAGCTAGTGTAACTTTGTAAAGGCCTCGTAGTATTACCCTGCCTCACTTCCTTAGTAGAGGTGTATGAGATTCATGACCCCTTGGCAGATGGGTAACATGACTTGTGGGTAAAGGGTACAACCTCTGCAGAGTGTAAAACTGGTATACTAGTCGAGCTCACGGTCATGAGCAGCTCAGGACTCTCGCATGATTAAACTATGAAACTTAAATTCAATTTGTTATATGCATTGCATGGGATTATTATTAATTTTGTTCTATTATTCTTATTATGGTTTGGTATTTACTTACACTTAGTAATTCTAATAAAATTTGACCAACTTATTAAAAGCAATGCTCAGCTTTAACCCCTATTGTTGATCAGCCTTACACACCACATGAACTCCCACCTTTGGTGAGTTCATGCATATTATTCCCCACAACTTGTTGAGCGATGAACATATGTGAGCCCACCCTTGCTGTCTCACACCCCCACAGGAGAAGAACAGGTGGTTCAAGAGGAGCCACACACCGAGGAGTTCGACTTGATCTAGGTGGCATCTCTTAGTCGACTTTAGGGCGCCAAGGATGGACTTTAGTTCGTTTTATATTTATTTTTTATTTTGTAAGACTTCCGCTATGTAATAAGTACTCTGATGATATTGTGACATTTATCTCTATACACTATGTTATTATATGTGTTGTCTTTTTGGCGCATATATGAGATGCACCCGACTTTATCCCTTAAATCCAGGTGTGACAGAAGTGGTATCAGATGAATGTTTACTGTAGGATGAAACCTAGATAGAACTGGACAACCATTGTCTACTTACCTTTGCTACTCTAGTTCTTTTCTAAACTTTTCTTAATCTTTTCTTATCTATTTCTGCTTTACTCTGATTATTCTTACCTTTTCCTTCTAAAGACAAATGTGGATTTCACACTTTGAAATCCTGTACCTAAAGTGACTTTTAGGAATAGGAGACCTAATCTTAGGAACAAAAACAAAACTATTTTTTATAGGTATCTATGTGCCTGAATGCTTGTTCTTATGATACTTGTCTGATTTGGATCTTTGATTGAGTGTGATGGGTTGTGGGGTAATGTCCACAATTGCATCTACATATACACCTAGACATAAGGGAAAATATTTACAAAATAGACAACACAGAATATTCCCTATTAAAAATGGATCTATTAAACTAGATATATATTTATAAGATAAACTAGATCAGCTAAGAATATCCCCCACTAGAATATATCAAATAGATCCATCTTATCTTAAAAGACTCTCTCTTATCTTAATAGATCTATCTTATCTTAAAAGATTCTTCCATCTTAATAGATTCATCTTATCTTGAAAGAATTGTCTTATCCTAACCACTTTACTTAACTCATCCTAAAGTAACAACCAGGATCTAATCCAAAATAATGAGATAAGATCTAAGTTATATTTGTGTGACTAAAACTACTTGACTTATCCCACCATGATCATGATCTAACCCAAATTAATTGGATCTTATCTAGTCGAAGCTAGTCATACCTAGATCTGATCTAATGTGACAAATTAATCTAACCTAACAAAGGCTAGCCTCATATTGAGCTAATCTAATGTAAGTTGCTTAACAGGAAAGTTAATACTGATAAAATGGATTAGACTCTACTCCTATAAAATATGTTTTAACTTAATCACTCTGCACTAAGCTAAGAATGACCGACCAACTCAGCCTTATGCAACTACCTTAACCATTCGATGGTTGCATAACCCCTCTGTTTTAACCTGACAGAGATTTTGACCTACCTACACCATATAATCCATCCTATCTCAAAAGATTCTAACATATCCTAATATATATATATCCTACCTTGGTAGATCTATCTAACCTAAACTAGTCTATTCTAGTAATACCCAATCCTATCTAATCTATTATGATCAAACCTAATTTGAGTCACTCAAACATGATTAGATAATGCCGAGGAAATACATTAGACCCTGCTCCTATAAACAAGTTTGAGATCTTAGATCAACATGACCCTACCCAGTAACTTGACCTACAAAAGCAGGTTACATAACTAATCCCATCTAGCATATAGCTACATACTAAACTCTCTACCCATCTGTTGCCTATAGATCTATCTTGACCTCTTGTCCCAAACCCGAAGGGTGACACCCAAGCTCAAGAAGGAAGAGATCAATCTCATTAAAGAAGAATAGGAATCAAGCTAGACCCCCAAAGGAAGCTCGATTATGCCATAGTACACTCATTCTATGTCAACAGTCAGCTAATAGCTAAAACCTAATGTGCCCTTGTTTTCTATGCCACACCTGCTAACGTCATGAAAAATTTAGGGTGTATAAAAATACTAATTGGAAGTTCCACTTAAAAAATACTAGAATTTCATAAAGATAAAGTTAGCTTGTTATGCTTAACTAAATGATATTCCTAAATACGATTATAGAATCTAATATGATCTAATCTAATGTGGGCTATTTAAACAGATTAGTGATACTGGTAGAAGAAATTAGACCTTATTTAATTTAGTATGATCTAATCTAGTGTGAGGTACTTAATGCTGGTATAAAGAATAAGGTCATACTCCTAATTCACTTAAGCCTAAATTGGTGACTTCGATCAACTCGGCCAACTCAGCCATATACCAACGATCTACACATTCTTGATAAATTGCCTAATCTGTCTATAAAAAATTCTAATCTACCAGTTTGACCTACATATTATCAAGGATATACCTCATTGTTTTTCCAAGCCTTGCCTAAGACAAAGTCACCCAACTGAAAGTGGACATAACACACTCAACTTGTACTAATCTAGAGCTTATTCAATCTAATGTGGGTCACTTAATAAGTTAACACTAGTGAAATAAACTAGATCCTACTCCTGTAAACCTTGTTCTCCCCTCATGCACTTAAACCTAAATTAGTGCAACTCAACCGTGAGCAAAAAGAGCTAACCCAACCAATAGAGTCATGATGGATTGCATAATTTATCTATCCCCACCTAACATCAAACAAACTTTTGACCTATATCATGTAGTCTATCTCACCCATATCTGTCTCATCTTGACAGATTCGATCTTATCTTAGGACATTCACCTTATACGACTAGTTATTCCCAAGCTTGATATAAAACAACAAATTAAGCCCTGCCAAAGAATCTTCAGTTCATACCAGCTACTAGCCTGTTCATTCTGCCTACCAAATAATTTCCCTTACAAAAAACTATCTTACCATATGCTTCTAATTCTGATGGTCAATGAAGGGAGGGAGGACTATCAGGCAACAACAAACAGAAATGAATCCTCCATATCCTCCACCAGTTGGAACCGATCCAGTGGTTGCTGCCCAAATGCTGGTACTACAACAAATGACAAACATGGTTAATGAAATGCAAAATCAGATAAGGCAAGAACGCCAGGAAATACGTCAGGACCGGTTGGAGATGCGTCAAGAAATGAGGCAAGCACGGTTGGAAAGACAACAACAACAACGCCCACTACCTCTACCACCAGCTCCACCAAGCTATATATATATATATATTACTATTTGTAAGACCTAAATGTTACTTTAATTAGTATTTATTATGATAATATTTTAGGAGGAATAATAAGGTCTAATTGACCCTATGTGTTACTAACAAATTATGCATCATGCTGAGATTTTGTTTGTGCATATGTTTTGAGATAACATGGTTATACACCCCTTTTCTTACAAATCTCGAGGACGAGATTTCTATTAAGGGGGTTAGGATTTGTAAGACCTAAATTTGGTAGAAGAAAAAAAATATCATAAAATAATAAAATAAAGAAATAAAAATGATAGTGTTCTTAAAAATTGACATTCCTTGTTCATAATCAACTAAGATATTAAAATAGTCATAGGAAAGGGGGGCATCCCATACTTATGGATTTGGGGTGGCCCATTTTATGAAAATAATTCTCCTATATGCTTGGTTTCTATTTAACTAAGCATGTGCACAACCATACTTAAAATGATTAATTGTCAAATGACACCTAAATGGATCTATACATCATGTTGGACTTTATTTGATTGTGCACCTATAAATAATAAAAATAATAATATCAATGACAATGTATTAGTGTCCAATTTGGATTTCCTACCTAATTTACAACTTGGAAAATTTGAGAATGATATAGAAGGAAAAGAGAAGGAAAACACTATACAAAATAAAACAAAATATATGGATAGAAATAAATTTATATCCAAAGTTGAGAGTTAATGACTAACTTGAATATTTGAAAATGAGAAGTAATCAAGAAAAGAGGGGAGAAAAGAAAACATTATATACAAAAAATACATATATAAATAAATACATAATCTTCTTGCAATAGGAGTTGAATTCGTACATTTGGCTCTATGGTGAAACTCATAGCAAAATTCAAATTTAAATTTGAAATTCAAAGAAATGAAAATAGGAAAAAAAGAAAAGGAGAAAAATCCTACCTGGGCCACAGATCCCCATTTTTGGCCCACTAACTCTTTCCTCCGCGTGGCCCAACTCAGGGTGCGGCGTCGACACTCTGGGCCCACACATCATCCGCTCCACCGCGCCACTCGTGTGCCCTAGGACTCTGACAGTGGGCCCGCTAGGTCAGTCCTACCGAGTTGACGGCTCCACATCTCTGCGTGGCCTAAACAACTCTCATTGCCGTGCAGACCCCATATTCCAGCTTCCCCCGGTTGTTGCGCGGGCGCGTAGTCACGTTCACCTGGGACCCACCGGTCAGCTCCTTTCCCCCGTATTCGTCCGAGTCTCACGGCACGTAACAAATCCTGGCCATGGCTGTAGGAAACGGGTGACGCCTAAGAGGGGGGGAGGTGAATTAGGACTTCTAAAACTTTTACTAAACTAGGCCATAATTAAATCCCTAGAGCAAAACCTATGCAAATAATCAAACTAGAATGTGCAAACTAGGTTTTGTCTAAGTGTTGTTATCTCTACCGCAATGGCTACGTTTCAATCTATACTAAATAAGTATGTAGACAAGATTGAAACTTAAATGCTTAATATAAATGCGAAAACTTAAAGAGCAAAGTAGAGAAGCAAACTCTTATGGATGACGCCAGTATTTTTACCGAGGTATCCGGAACCACGCAAGGTCCCGACTAATCCTCGTTGGTGCCCCTACGCAAAGGGAAGCCCACGCGAGGGCCAAGCACCACGGTCGAGTAACCCCGTAGAGAGCCGCGGGCCTTCTCCACGCGCAAGTGGTGCTCCGCTTCCGTCTCCTCTCGGACGCTCCCCGCCATCTCCACTATCGAGCTTCTAGCCGAAACGCCACAGGCCTCGTTCCCTCCGGTACACGGTGGCGGCCGTGACACAAACGCGGTTGTCACGGTCTCGCAAGACTCTCGCCCCACTCGGTACAATTACAACGGCTCACGCAAGAGCCGAGGGGTTGTGTGGTTTTACAAAACTCACTCAACTAACTAGGGTTCACCTAGAGCAAGCGCTAATGCGGTCTAACTAACCTAAGCACTTCACAAAGCACCTACGCTAATCACCGAGTGATTCTATTAAGCACTTGGGTGTTTGAGCACTAGGAAATGTCTACAATATGCTTTGGTATGTTGCTTGGGCTCCGACACCTTCAAATGGCTGGTTGGGTGAAGTATATATAGGCTCCAACTCCAAAATAGCCGTTGGAGAAAAGCTGCAGTTCTCTGCGGCACACCGGACAGCGCACTGTAGCATGTCCGGTGCGCCTAGCTGTTGCCCTGTCAGAGCAGGTGACCGTTGGCGCCGTAGGCTTTCCACACCGGATAGTCTGGTGCTCACACCGGATAGTCCGGTGGTCTTCTCTCCGGGTGCCACCTGGAACTAGCCGTTGGGCTGAGGTTCCTTGGTGTACCGGACAGTCCGGCGTGTGGGCACCGGACAGTCCGGTGTGCCACCAGAATAGTCCGGTGCTCCACGCACAGACAGTTCGTAGGCAGCACACTTCTTGGATCTTCTCAATGTCTTCTTTTGAGGTGTTGCTTTCCCCAATTCAGTAGTCCAAGTAAATCTTGCATCCTGTGAACTACAAACATAAACACTAGAGAACTTATTAGTTCACGGATTGTGTTGATCATCAAACACCAAAACTCAATTAGCCAAATGGCCCGGGGTCCATTTTCCTTACAATCTCCCCCTTTTTGGTGATTGATGACAACACAACCAAAGCAAGCAAATAATACAAGTATTTGAATGAAAATATGCGATCTACTTGCTAGGATGCATGTTTGTCCCCACAATGTGATATTATGGACTTAAGCCTCCCCCTAACTCCATAATTCACTTACTTCCTATTTTTTGGACCAAATAACCAAATCCACTTGAAATACCATTTGTAGATATAAAATTTTAAATTTGTGGTGATTGGTGTTTGATATAGTTTTCATTGCTTTGGTCCCTAAACTTCTCCCCCTTTGGCATCAACCACCGAAAAGGAAGACATTAAAAGCATGTAGGAAGAAAATAAAAGCTTGTCCTCAAAAGATTACTCCCCCTAAATGAGTGTTGTCCTTTAGAAAGAGTTTTCTCCCCCTTTAGAGATGAAGAAAAGCTCCCCCTGACAGAGATCTTAGGAAAAAAGCATGTGAAAATTAGAGGTGCAAGACATGATTTGAAAAGACTAACTTCCCTTATGCATAGGTAATAGAATATGAGTTAACCACTTATGCATTTTTAGCAACATGGAAGTATATGATATGAAATATAGTCTAATCAAATATTGGAGAAGACATGTAAATGATACTAGATGTAGTCTCAAAAGATACCGATTGAAATTCAATGGCGAGCTTGAGAGACATGAGAGTTTTTGGAGATTTTGCAGTGGAAGATTGTTGTCTTTCTCCAGGGACCTCATTTTCCTTACAATGAGACTATCACATGAAATAGACTTGAAAAGGTGTTAGTCTCAAAGTATTAGATTATAGAATAACCTCCCCCTGAAGGTGTGCATACAAGTTTTGAATACTTGTAGGAGAAATGCACTTTGATTTGATATCAAGAGGGGCAAATTATCTATAATCTGAACTTTGGCACATATAAGTTAAATGATACAACTTGTAGAATTTAAGATTTTCAATTGATGTATCATTTACTATGAAGTGATATAGAAGCTATGTGTCGTGCTTAAATAAACATTTTAAGCCATGTAGGTTTGCTTAAGTGTATGAATTGAAAACAAGCAATCCTACCATGTGGTTTACCTAGTATGCATAATTTTAAACAAAGGTAAATAACAAATGTAATACTAGGCAAGAAAGGTAAACTAGATACAAGGTAAATATATACGCATATCTAAAAACAAGAGATACAATAAATCTAGTTACCTTAGTCATGGGTGGGAAATTTGGGTCCAAAATTTTCACTAACCCACTTGGCAAGTAAACTTGATCCAATATGATGCATCCCATGATATACATCCCAATTTTGCCAAGTCTCCAAATTTCCCGAAGACCTTCGGTCCACTCACTTCCCTTTTAGGATCCGAACCTTCTTGGTGCTTTTTATGGTTGAAATTATTTCCTTTGGCACCCAGATACGTTTGTCCCCCTTTCCTTTGTTGGCTTGCTTGTTGGCCTTGATTGCTATCACCTTTCCATTCTTTTTCTTCTTGATCAAATATGGTGTAGCAGTCTTTTTGTCCACCTTTTTGATGTAGGTGTTGGAGATTTTGCTTGATGGCTTTTGCTTGAGCTTTTGCCTTTGTTTATCCCCGGTCATCGCCTTGCATTGGAAAGACTTGTAGCCTTCCTTATGGCATAGCCTACAAATCACAGTTTCTCCCTCCATAGGCTTGTTCACTCCCGCAGTGGTGTTATCCTGTGGAGGTCGGATTTGTTTGGCTTTGCCTTTCTTGTCATACAAAGCCTTGCCAAGGCGAGCCACTTCTTGCTTTTATTGTTCATTTTCCTTTGCAACCTCATCCGAACATGTTTCTACAACAATATTCTCAGCAAGAACTTGGTTGTAGGGGTTAGAGTCATCAATTAAATCAAAACAAGAAGTAGAAGCATCTCTCTTAATAATTTTAGGAATTTCAACTAAAGATGCTCCTGGGGTGCTACCAATGTTTTCTAGCTTAGTAGTTAGCTCATTATTGTGTATGCTAAGAATTTCCATTTTCTCTAGCAAATTTTCAATAGCTTCTTGGGAGCTAGCTAACTTAGCCTTAAGTTTTCATTCTTTTTAATGAGACCATCATTGGTAGCAGTGGATGGAGCACTAGATTCTAATAGCTCAATTTTAGTTGACAGCTCACTATTTAAGTTTGCAAAAGTTTCAAATTTTTCTAGCAAACCTTTATAATAATTTTGGGAGCTAATCAACTTATTTTTCAAAGTTTTAAGTTGAGCTTTTTGCTTAGTGCAAACATCCTGGAAAAATTCTACGGCTTCTGCAAGCTCATCTACAGAGGGCTTTCCCTCACCTTCATCATCACTACTACTTTCATCACTAGAGGATGAAATGCTTTTGTTACCTCTTGCCATAAGGCATTTGTGTGATGAGCGTGATGAGGATCGGTGGCTGCGCGTCTTTGGAGGTTCATCTTCACTTGAAGAATCATCCCAAGTTCTAACACTTGTTAGCGCCTTGCCTTTGCTCCTCTCCATTTTGGGTTCGACCATATTTGGACAGTTGTCCCTAAAGTGGCCCTTCTCCCCACATGCGAAGTATCCTCTCTTCCTTTGCTTTTTCCTGTCAATGTTAAAGAGAAGATCTTAGACCTGCAGTGGCACACCCATTAGATTAATCTTGCGGATCATCCCCATTACCTTTCCGACGCGTCGGATTGTTTCTTCGTCCTCGGAGGATGATGTGCATGGTTGATTATCTTCATCATCATCACTTTCTTCTTCTTCTTCCTATTCTTCACTTGAGGAACTTGGAGTGGGAGCCTTCTTTTTGCCCTTCCTTTCATCACATGCAAAAGCATATGGCCTTGAGGAAGTTGGCTCCTCTCCCTGACACATTTTTTGCGACATCTCAAAAGCCACGATTTTCCCAATCACAATGGTCGGGGTCATGTTGCTCAAGTCCTCCATGTTGTGAAGGATGGTGATGATGCTCCCATATCTTCGTTGTGGTAGCAGGGAGATAATCTTCCTTACAATGTCCGCATCACCTAGCTTATTTATGCCAATAGAGTTGAGCTCATTGATGATTAGATTTAAACGAGAATACATGTCTCTAACAAGCTCATCATCTCTCATAGCAAAAGAATTATACTCATTTACGACTAGGCAATGTTTTTGCTCACGGACATTTGATGTGCCGTCATGGAGCTCATGCAATTTTAGCCAAATCTCATTAGCAGTTTTCAATGTAAATACTTGATTAAAAATATCCATGCTAAGAGATTCATACAAGCAATTTTTGGCTCTAGCATTTAAATGAATTTCTTTTTCCTCACTCATGGTGGGTTTCTCGGGATTTTTGGGTGGTTTCATCCCGTCACGAGTGACTCTCCAAACACCTAGATCAATGACCTCTAGGTAACAAGCCATTCTAGTACTATAATATGGGAAGTTAGTGCCGTCGAAGTGTGGTGGCCTATGGGTATCCATCCCTTCCTCTAAAAAGCGTCGGCTCTTTTAGCGGTGAAGCTAAAACGTTTCAAATGAGCCAAACCAGGCCCTGATACCACTTGTAGGAAATGGGTGACGCCTAAGAGGGGGGGGGGTGAATTAGGACTTCTAAAACTTTTACTAAACTAGGCCACAATTAAATCCCTAGAGCAAAACCTATGCAAATAATCAAACTAGAATGTGCAAACTAGGTTTTGTCCAAGTGTTGCTATCTGAAAGGGAAATAGGGTCAAACCTTTTCCTAAATGATTTTGGTGGTTGAATTGCCCAACACAAATTATTGGACTAACTAGTTTGCTCTAGATTATGAGTTCTACAGGTGCCAAAGGTTCAACACAAACCAATACAAAGTCAAAGAAAGGGTTCAAATAAAAAGAGCAAAAGACAATCGAAGGCTGCCCTGGTCTGGCGCACCGGACTGTCCGGTGCACCATCGGACAGTGTTCGGTGCACCAGGGTGGATCAACTCAAACTTGCTAGCTTCGGGAATTTAGGGAGCCACTCCGCTATAATTCATCGGACTGTCCGGTGTAGCACCGAACTGTCCGGTGTGCCAGCGGAGCAACGACTATCTGCGCCAATGGTCGTCTGCAAAAGGCTACAGTGAACGTGAACAGTGCGCGCCTGCGCGCGCAGAATTCAGAGCAGCGCTAGAAGGCGCACCGGATAGTGAACAGTGACTGTCCGGTGCACCACCGGACTGTCCGGTGGCCCCACTTGTCAGAGCTCCAACGGTCGAACCCTAACGGTTGGGTGATGTGGCTGGCGCACTGGACAGTGTCCGGTGGCGCACCGGACTGTCCGGTGCGCCATACGACAACAGCCATCCCCAACGGCCACTTCGGTGGTTGGGGCTATAAATACCCCCCAACCACCACACTTCAAGGCATCCAAGTTTTCAGCCATTGCATTCAATACAAGAGCTCTAGACTTCACTCCAAGACACAAACAAAGAGATCAAATCCTCTCCCAAGTCCAAAGATCATTCCAATCAAATAGTGACTAGTGAGAGAGTGATATTTGTGTTCTTTTGAGTTCTTGCGCTTGGATCACTTTTCTTCTTCCTTCTTTCTTGTTCACAACTCAATTATAATCAAGGCAAGAGACACCAATTGTGTGGTGGTCCTGTCCTAATTGATTGAGAAGAGAAGCTCACTCGGTCTAGGTGACCGTTTGAGAGAGGGAAAGGGTTGAAAGAGACCCGGTCTTCGTGACCACCTCAACGGGGAGTAGGATTGCAAGAACCGAACCTTGGTAAAACAAATCACCGTGTCATCCGCTCTATTTCTTTGGTTGATTTGTTTTCGCCCTCTCTTTCGGACTCGATTATATTTCTAACGCTAACCCCGGCTTGTAGTTATGCTTAAAGTTTATAAATTTCAGATTCCGCCTATTCACCCCCCTCTAGGCGACTTTCAATTTGTATCAGAACCCGGTGCTTCATTAGAGCCTAACCGCTCGAAGTGATGTCGGGAGATCACGCCAAGAAGGAGATGGTGACCGACGAGAAGCCCACTACAAGCCACAGGAAGGCTCCATCAAAGGAGTCCGACACCAAGCACAAGGAGGAATCCCCTCCACACGTCAAGTCGCATCGGAGTGGCGACAAGAAGAAGAAGATGAAGAAAGTGGTCTACTACGAGACCGACTCTTCGTCGCCATCCACCTTCGGCTTCGACGCACCGTCCGTCACTTCTAAGCACCATGAGCGTAAAAAGTTTAGTAAGATCCCCCTACGCTACCCACACATTTCTAAACGCACTCCTTTACTTTCCGTCCCACTAGGCAAACCACCCGTTTTTGAGGGTGAAGATTATAACATGTGGAGTGATAAAATGAGGCACCATCTAACCTCACTCCACTCTAGCATTTGGGATATTGTTGAGTTTGGTGCGCAGGAACCATCCGTGGGGGATGAAGACTATGACTCGGACAAGGTTGCCCAAATCCGGCACTTCAACTCCCAAGCCACCACTGTACTCCTTGCCTCTCTAAGTCGAGAGGAGTATAATAAGGTGCAAGGGTTGAAAAGCGCCAAAGAGATTTGGGACGTGCTCAAGACCGCGCACGAAGGAGACGAGGTGACCAAGATCACCAAGAGGGAAATGATCGAGAGGGAGCTCGGTCGCTTCATGCTCAACCAAGGAGAAGACCCGCAAGCCATGTACAACCGGCTAAAAACCTTGGTGAACCAAGTGCGCAACCTCGGGAGCACCAAATGGGATGACCATGAAATGGTCAAGGTTATTCTTAGATCACTCGTATTTCTTAATCCCACTCAAGTTCAATTAATTTGTGGTGATCCTAGATATAAACTAATGTCTCCTGAGGAAGTAATAGGAAAATTTGTGAGCTTAGAATTGATGATCAAAGGCTCCAAGAAAATCATCGAGCAAGGCGCCTCCTTCGTACCTGAGGCACAACCCATCGCATTCAAGGCGACGGAGAAGAAGAAAGAAGAGTCTACATCAAGTAGACTTCCCATCGATGCCTCCAAGCTCGACAACGAGGAGATGGTGCTCATCATCAAGAGCTTCCGCCAAGTCTTCAAGCAAAGGAAGAGGAAAGATTACAAGCCCCGTTCCAAGAAGGTTTGCTACAAGTGTGGTAAGCCCGGTCATTTTATCGCTAAATGTCCTTTGTCTAGTGATAGTGACAGGGATAACGACAAGAGGGGAAAGAGGAAGGAAAAGAAGAAGTATTACAAGAAGAAGGGTGGCGATGCCCATGTTTGCCGGGAGTGGGACTCCGACGAGAGCTCCACCGACTCCTCTGACGACGAGGA